>KN489001.1:25578-41812 GCA_000787155.1 Scartelaos histophorus | reverse complement strand
ACTGTTTGGGAATTTTTGCACTTTGGAAACTTGCACAATAAATCGGAAATTCGTTTTTATTAAAGCCCCATCACAGAGTCTTTATGATTTTTCAGTTTTTATTAAAGCCCCATCACAGAGTCTTTATTTGATTTTTCATTTCATCTTTATTTAAGTTTCAAATATTATACAAGGTGTCACAAAAAAATTGACATCATTTCACAGGCCAATTATTTTGGTAATTCTTGCTGAAAAAAACAGGTCAATATTTTATATTTACTGTTTTATTTTTGTTTTCAGGTTGAGCCGTTCACTCCCAAAGAGAAGTCATTTTGAGTCTTGGTGTCTGCTCACACACAGTCATCATTAGTTTTCAAGTAACTGCTTTAAAATGTCGTCAAAAATTTTGGGCCACCTTGTGTAGTATTGACACACGTTTTTCTGCATCGATTTTTATTTTCTTGGGGAGATTTGATGGCACATTGTGGGAGATGTAGCAGCGGCACATAGTCACAGCCTAATGATAAATCAAACCTTTAAACCCACAAAAAGGTTTAAACCAAAAATGTCTCTCTCTGATCTGAACGGTCACTCCCTAAACCCCAAGACCTGCACCATCCTGAGTCAGTGCTAGTGCAGCCTCTGCAGCTCAGGGAGGGGATTCTGGAGGTTCTGAGCTTCACACGAGGCCTGAATATCCAGTCCATACATTTGAATCAGTTTCCTGACACCCGTTGTAAATGCTTTCCATTGCAACGCTTGGGGAAAATATGGATGTCCGAGAAAGTTTAATGTCTAATCTACTCAGTCTGCACCCAGCTAGCTTGAGTTTGTGTCTCAGACCAGATTTAAAAGTTTAATGTCTAATCTACTCAGTCTGCACCCAGCTAGCTTGAGTTTGTGTCTCAGAACCCAGATTTGATTGGCTGTTGCATTGAACTTTCGAGGTGGAGGTCGATTTCCCCCGCCCAGTTTTATCTCTAAACCCTCCCAAACCACACTTTGTGGTGGTAGTTCCAGTTGAACCAGGATCACTTCATGACAATGGAGAATTTGGGAACCATTTTGCATCTTAAATCTGACATAAAGTCGGTTCATTTGAGCAAAAATATGCAGTTTTCATGAGACCAACAAGTCACTCTGGACTAATTCTCTGGGAAGATTTAAAACTGCTTTATCGTCCATATTGAATTTATTTGCTGTCAAGATTGAACAAATGAACAAAACCTGTTGTTTTCAAAGTAGAGAATTTAAGAAGTGATTTTGTTTTAGAATGAGTCTAAACCACCAGGACCACCAAATGAGCTCTGAGGAAGAAAACCAACTAAATATGCCAGATTTAGCCAAAAATAATTAGCCCTAAAATGCGAATACTTAAAATTTCGTCATTTTTGAACAACTTAATGGTTAATTTCTGCAGGGATCATCTCTCTTAATGAAATGCCTGTTCCACTCAGTAACTGCCAACATGATGCAATGTTTTGGTGCAAGCATATTTGAACCCCGCTGTCTCTGCAGAGTCACTAAAAAAAGGATTAAAACTGGACTGGACTAGATTGAAACCAAGTCACAATTAGTCACTACTATGTAACTTATCAAACATTAAACATATGGCACTAAACACGTCTTTTTGGCATTTGTTCTGTTTGCAATGCTCAAAAATGATGCTTTTGTTGTGGAAATGATTTGCAATAATCATTTTCTGAAGCCTTGTAAGTGACAAAATAAAAAGCAGATCTATTTTCTAAAATGATTCTTGAAACATAAAATAAAACACAACATTTGATTTTTTATTAAACTTTCTTCAATTTGTGGAGATAAGAAGCACTTTTTTTGCTACTTATTTAGAATTTATTATCACCATTTATACTTTTTACTCTTTGTTATTATATTATATTGTACATACATACATACATACATACATACATACATACATACATACATACATACGCACGCGCACACACACACACACACACACACATATATACACATCTATTTAAAATTTAAATAAATCTTCTGAGCTACTGTGTCCCTGTGTCCAAAAAATGTCCCTTGTAGATTAGTAAAGTTTATCTAAGTCTAAGACTAAGTCAAACCCAACCAAACTATACTTGGGGTTTTTCAATAAAAGTGGATGTTAATCTGGGGAAAAGGTAAAATATTTGACGTTTGAACTTGTGTTTGCCCCCTCTTCATGCAGCAGCTTGTTATACATCAGAAAAGCCATGTGTTTGGTGGTCCCCTGATGATAACAGAGGAGAAAACTCCCATTGCTGAAGAAATATGGCAGCACATGGTACAACGGCTGTGTTTTAATTTCACATCAATTCTCAGGACAACTTCAGTGAATTATGGTACAACCACCTTTCCTGTCTCCACACACTCACACATTCACACAGACATTTATGTCCTTTTTCAGAGAGCTTTATAACAAGAGCAAAGTAAGTACTAAGGCACGGAAAGTCAGAAGTCAATGGTAAAAGAAAATTTCACACTGGGTTTCAATCTAAATCAGAAGTGGAAGCTACTGATCATTCCAATTGAAGTGAAGTGAGTCAGACTGACAGGCAGTGGGAGAGGAGCACATGGAGGAGAGAGATGCAGGAGGAATATACCTGTAGTGACGTGCTGCAGGCAAAGCCCTGTGCTAGTAAGCACCACCACCTTCATCTACAGCGAGATGATGAAGATGAGAGGGAGGATGAGGGTTATTATCATGAAAACAGCATTGGGGTGGTGGCTGCGGCTGGATGGCAGCACCCAGGGGACAGGGCACAGAGGCAGGCGGGCTGGAGGAGAGCTGCCTCCTCAGGGAGAAGCAGCTCTCAGTGGGTGTCATTACCTGTCAGTCACACACTCCTGCTTCTGTGTGCTGACCAACGTTTAGAGCCATTGGCATGTAAGAGGCAAGGAGGACAAATAAAGACAGCACATGTTATGTACAATACAAAATGTGGAAATGTGAAGTGTTAGAAACAGCAATCAAGAAAAGGATGTAAATGCACAAAAAGTATGTCGATCCACTTGATCTTTTTAGGTGGGGTATGATGGAAAATTAACTGAACTGAGTGTGCCTTGTGCTTAAATTCTGATCTTGTCTATAAGCCAAAGACTAAATAGTTTTTTGATTATAAAATCTGAAACCCTCAGCAAAAAAAATCTACTGATCATTAAAGCTCAAAGGATGCTTCTGATGCCCCAATTCCACATTTTGATCAAACTGTAAATCTTCAAGTTAAATTGAATGATGACATGTCTTTATATATCTTTCCTCTAGTTTTATGCTCCTTTAAACATATCCGGGCACTTGAGCTGGAGAGGACTTGAGGGTGGTACCATTTTAACTGCACTCCGGAGAATTACTGAAGATTCTACCATGTGAAATGGACATTTATACCCTCACTCTTAGATTTGATAGTTCTGCTACTGGCTTTCTCACTTTCTTCCTCCTCAGTTCTTTTCACTCCTCTGCACTGAAAGGTAGTTAAAGCCTTGCAGTGAGTGATAGTTTGGACATGCAATTATTGGTGTTTTTCACAACAGGGCAGATAGGGACAATTTGTGTGGAATTTGTGAGTTTCCAGCACTGAAAATGTCAAGATCTTTAGCCTTTGGACAGCCACACATGTAAGCCAAGCATTCACTCATGTCTGTGCTGTCTGGATGAAAGTGACTCTTCTACATACACCAAAGATTTAAAATAGTTCTACATTCTACATTGTGTTTGACTGCTTTATCAGCATGCTTCCTATATGAGCTATATGCCACTCAGCAGGCTTACTGGCTGAATTATAATGAAACACCCCAGCTAGTTCTTAGCATTGAAGATAATGCTAGTTGGATTAGTTAGACCGGATTAAACTGGATATAGATAAATGGAAGATACTGAAAAAAAACTTTATCTATAAGTGGTACAAGAAATTCAAATTGGACTTGAGGGAATTTCATCAGAGCAAATGAGACAGAAAGGACAGAGGAGATAAGGAGGACGGACTGGAACAGTATTGAACAGTGTGTGTAGAACATGGCGAGAGGAACGGAGAGGTATCCAGATTAAACCATTTGCGTGTTTTTATAAGCAGGACTGAAATCTTCTCTTTGTATAATATAGCTCCAAGTAGAAGAGGCACACTATTGGCTGTCACGGGGGAATATGTGTGTGCAGTGAGCTATTCTTTCAACAGTGCATCTTTGGGGACCCCTATCTTAGTGCTCGTGCTAACTTCAAGCACACAGAGCCACTTCTGCCTCATTATACCCGCCTTCCTAACAGTGTGCGGACGCAGACGGCTGATGGAGGCCCCTGAGGCTCCAGGCTTTGCACAAAGACACAGAGCTCCTTAAACGAAAGCTGAATGTTGACTAGGTGTGGGATAGCGTCGTTCAGGCATGAGCCACAATAGAAAGGGAAGGTTAACAATGTAACAGGGGAATTCTCTAGGGATCTGGCAGGATAAACATTGTGCCGCGCGTGTGGCTATGTGAAGGACTCTAAGCTACAATGCAACAATTGGCCGGGATTGTTGTAACCCCATTGGATACACAATCCTCATGGGAGTGCCAATAAGAGTGTGTACATGTCTGATAAGGGATGCAGCAGGACAAGAGGCCAGTGAATGCCAGGACGTACATACATGCTGCTGCTGACCCTTTCAACATATTTTCAGGGATCAACGACAAGAGAATCCAAGAGGGACACAAGAAAGGTGAAGAGCAAGCTAAAACAGAAGTCTAGCCATCGATACGCCTGTTAATTGAAGCACACTGGGTATTCTGGGCCTACATGCTCAGAATGTTCTAATTGCCCCTTCCCCATAACTGAGATTTTTCTATAGAAACCTAGAAGAAAGCCAACTAACATCATTAACACATAACAGAACTGTCCTTCAGTCAATCCTAAAAGTAGATTTGTCTTCGATTTAGGCTAAAATGGCTACAGGATGCTGCAGACTTCTACGCAATATGTCTCGATAGCAGGAGAATATAGACTTCTGGATAAATATGCATGAACCACTCTAAATACAACTTTGAACGTGAAAATGAGAAGGGGAAACAATTCTTCAAAGTCAATTATGCATACGTCTCCTTTAAGTATGCTTAGTTTTTATTTAATTGTCCTTATTGCTTCAAAACATTCCATCAAGTTAAGTGATCCTGTTTGCCATAGCACAGCAAACTGTTAAAGACTTTATCTAATTAAATCTTCTGGAGCTATTAAACCGTGGCGTTACATCACTTCCTCATTACATTCTTTAAAGGTCAATGCAAATGACTCAGATTTGCGCTCTGCATTCTGTCCTATGCTTCTCTAACAGTTAAGGTAATTAATTCTGTGTATAATTATTAGTGTGCAGCATGAGACTGCGTGGCGGCGGGGCAAGTGGCTCCATTGGCATGCAAGCACCAACACCTGTGAGTCCAGAGGGGGCGCTGGAGATGGGTCACGTGACTTTGATTGCAAAAGGCCTGGCAGCATCTGGACGGGGTTGGGGGGGTTGCAGGGAGGGTTTGCCAAACTCCTCACACTGAGCCTCGATCAAAGATGGGCAGTAATAGAGGAGGACTGGCACAGAGGTGTGGCAGAGGAGGGACCGTCAATCTGCCTTTGGGGAGAGGGACCCATGTGTGAGTGTGTGAGAGTAAAACTGCACACAAGGAAAACTGAGATAAAGCTGAAGAACAAATATCACTAAGCACTTGTAGAAAACAAGGCTACATTACAAAGTGTTAGCTCTTTCTTAACAGCAAAGATTACAGTGGTGCCCTTGATTACATCTTCTGCTTAAGGGTTAAATGCACTGTTCACTGGAGCCACATTCTTTCATCACTCTCTTTAGTCTGGAGTTTGTATCTCTATGTGGAAATCAAAGACTCTTTTTGCTGTCCCAGATTTTGTCAAAAACGTGTATTCTTGCTTGGTTCTTCACAAACTGTATCAAAATGTAACCATAACTTTTTGCAATCAAAACAATTCAAAATAATTATTTAAGTCTGGTGGATAAGGAACTGAGTCCCTTTAAAATGGACAACAGACTGAAGTAACAAAAGAAAGATAAGTAAACCCTTAGCTGAATAAGCTCCCCTCTCCATGGGCTTTCACGCTCCACTGGCTGACATAGGCAGTGGCTAAAAACAGAGGCTGTGATAGGTCCTCCTAGTGTACATCTCATCACAGCTCTAATCTCCAGACATTATGGGGCTTTTCTAGACTAATGGGCCAAAATCCACACAAACTGACAGGGATGGACCAAAACCATGACCATTAGCTCCAGTCCAGTGGTGATCATTCGGAGCTGTAGTGCTACGGAGATCTCAGGCCCTATGACAAATCGGACTTATTGTTGTCATGCAAGGACAGTGTGGACATGTGCTGGGCGTTAGTGTGTGACGGAATCTTATCTACAATGTACTGGGCAGAGACGACTGCTGCTAATGGAGGCTATTTATTATCTCTTTCTAACCCTTTTACTGAGGTAGAGAAAGGAATATGGTGGTTAAAAGGTTATTAGCTGTTCGGGCTGTGCAATTAATCACTTTTTTTTATTTCTTATCATCAATGCTTGACTATTTTGAATGACTATTTTTGTGCCAAATGACAATGACAAAAAGTCTGTATTGATTAAAAGTCTATTAATACTGAAAGACATTTTGGTTTTTATTAAGATAAAAAAGAATAAAATTTTGATCAATATGATCATTTGTCATAGCCTTCACTCCTATTAACTAATACTGGTCCTAGTCCATCTATCCATCCATCTTCTCCCGCTTAATCGGGCTGGGTCGCGGGGGCAGCACGCTGCCCATTACACTGTGCACCAGACCCAGACCCTATGAACCCCTCTGCAGGTGGTGAGCCCACAGGAGGGAGGGACTCCCTGCCGGTCCCTTGTTGTACACTGTTCATAGGGTGTTGCATGTTTTTGGTTGATGGGAGGAAACCCATCCAGACACGGGGAGGAAACATGCAAACTCCACACAGAAAGGCCCGGGCGACCCGGGGATCAAACCCGCAACCTTCTTGCTGTGAGGTATGAGTGTTGCCACTCAGCCACCGTGCCGCCGACTAATACTGGTCCTAGTATTAGTTGTAAATATACAAATTGAGATATAAGTGCAATCTGAACATTACAATTGGAGAGTTTGTCCATATATGTTCAGCTCTTCATGCCTTAAAGGTGGCATAGAGGATTTTCTAAGGAACGAGGAGTACAACGACTGTTTGTCTTTTTTCTAATGCTGCATATGCGTGAACCCAACCCCCGTCCAAGACAGCTCCTGTCTCCTCTTTACGCCAAAACCTGGTGCACCGAGGCGGCTACTTATTCTCTTTTACTATTATCATAACTGCAATGACATTCAGAGTTATAATAAAGTTGTTGTGTGAGAGTAATGTATGCTGTGCAAAATCTTGGCGATTGTTGTAGATTTACATTTATGTTTTTAATGAAGTAGTTTATCCTTGAAAACAAGTTTGCTCCTCATCGCTGCACAGGACTTGTAAATACAACTAACAAGCTACTAAAGCAACAAGCAGCAGCAAACAAACTTTTTCTATGCAGGGAAAATCATGTTTTCAGATACAGGATATTGCATTTGTGTCCTGAAAAACATCTGTCAAGCTCTTGGAGATAAAGTACATTTCCCAATGATAAGCAGAAGTTACCTGTCCAGAAGTAATTTAGCGACCAATGTGTCAGTCATCACTCATCTGCTTTAGTGCAGCCATTGCTGGAATGAATCTCCTAGAATCACCTTCATTTGGCTTTTCTCCTTTTCCCCTTCACTTCTCCTTTTAGCGACCTTAAAAACGGACTTTATTTTGCAGCGAACTGGTATTCGTGTCTGTCATTGCACCAAACTTTGTGCTAACTGCGAGGAAGCTACAGCACGAAAAAGCCACTAAGAACCTCTGCATTGCTTTAGTAAACAGCGTCTTGCATCTGTGGAGTGTGTAAGAGCCGCACATAAACCATGTAATCCCAGCAAGTTGGAGAGTCAGTTGCGCTAAAAACATAGGGAGTTATTTGCATTTTGCCCAAATTATGTTGCGAGTAAAAATCAATGTTCATTCCTGTTCCTGACAGCAGAGGGAGCTCCATCACCTAAAAGTTTTATTGAAAACAGAGGTGTAGTTTATATAGTGCGTTTTCCACATATAGACATAATTTTAAGTGTTGATTTCTATGACTTAAAACAGGTTTAAAAGAGAATTAAAGTCACAAGAATTGCGTTTATTAGATTTTTTTTCTACCAGTAGATGGCGGATGTGAAGCCTGTTCCCCCTTCCCGTCACCTGGCCTTTGTTCAGGCTCACCTACAAGGCCAAAGCTCGCACAGACTGCACTAATATAGATAGGGTTTAATGGTGATATGTGAGAATACAACAGGGTCAGGTTGGCCAGCCTAATTACAGATGGTATCTTGATGGTAAGAGTTTTACCAAATAAATTATGCTGTGAATCAACACGACTTCTTCATAATCAAAGAAAGTGCTCTGAAGCAAAAGAAGACTGTGACAACGTGGTTTACTGTGTATGCTTCACATTTTAAAGCATACGGCCAGATTTTCCGCAAAGGAGAATATTGAGGAGTGAGTCAAAATAGTATAATGAACCGTGTTAACATTCACAATAATCATCAATAATTTAACTTGTACTTCACTACAACTCAATTTTAAATAATTCTTCAGCAAATACGTTATACATTTGGAAAAAAATATTCACTAGTAAAAGGATTTCATACATTTTTTGACAAAAATAGCCTCAAACAAGGTGTTAAAAGGAACAACAATGCTAATGCAGGTGTGAAATGCTTGCGAACAGGAAGAATAAAATACCATTAAGTGTTCTGTTAGAATAAATCATGACTAATCAAATCAACTCGCCTAATTCCTTCTAAAAGCAGAGCGGGCTCCTCTGCACATTGGCTGTAATGGATGAGCAGAGTCAAGATGAGCGGCATGCAAACACTTCACAGCAGAAATTCCTGCCTTTGTCCATAAGATGTTTAAAAGAGCTAACAGGAAAATGTGTAAGTAAGATTTTTGGAATTTTAAAAAAAATCAAGGACATATCGTGGGTCAAACAATACTAGAAATATAGGTGTTTTTAATAGATATAGAGCCAGTTGAATTTTCTGACATGAAGATGCATTGGTCCATTTTGTGCAAGTGCTATATATGTTTAGCCGCTGTTGCTAGTCGGTAGTGCAGCTATTGATTTGACATAATGCAGACTCTGGTAGGATCTAATAGCACTAACTTTGACCTTCTCTATGACCGCTGGATTGCAGTGCTTCTAATAGTCTTTATGTGACTTTATGCCTTCAACCCTGGTATGTGGTCCAAACATGAACAAAAAGCATACAGCAAAAAAAAGCAACATAGCATCATGCAATGGCTGTTTAATTTATGCTGTTTGCGCGATTAGGGGACATGCAAAGGAAATTAAGCAAAAAGCCATTAGATGTGACTCTTTATCGCAGTAAAAACATACTATGGATGTGTGTGAGAGAGGAGCACACTGTATAGCTGCACATGCCTGTGGACTTTATCAGATTGTGTGAATTATTTATGAGGTAAACTCTGTGGAAAATGCTGCCTGTAATTGTATAACATCCATCCTAGTGCCTACTGCTGCCATTAAGAAACCAGTGGGCTTCACTGAGTCTAGTAGTAATTAAAATCTCAAAAGATGAATCACCTCTCCTGTCAACCACAGCACGCCCACCTCAAAGAAAGGTTCCAATTTAAGATATATCGTTAAATCATTATACTTAGAGAATTTGTAACTGTAACACTCTGGAAGCCGACACTTTGCATAGCCGATCCTCCAAAACTTCAGCATAGAGGTTATTATTTTTGACAACTCAACTCAATATTTCATCTCTGCAAATGTTATATGAGTTCAAGTAACCTTCTAGCAGCATGCACTTGCAGAGCCAGTCTTAATGCGACGTTCAGACTGCGGGGACATAATTGTGCCAAATGCCTTTAGTTGGACACGTTTGCATTTGAGGGCAGACACTAAAATGTTGATTTAAAAAAAAAAAACTATGGCATCTGAGACCTGTGGCGTTGACGCTCAAATGCGGTGCGTGCATCCTCAAAATGTGCCGTGGAAAGAATGGACCAGTCTATAGTGTCTTTGCATGTAAAACTGATGCCCCTGATGCCGTCATGTGGAGTATTTGTGAGTACACATGGCCACTTATTATTATATCCCTCACATGGTGCACTAATAATTAAAGCTCAGAGATTATAGAATCCCCGAGCATGGCACTGTCAGCTATCCCAGCAACCACCTAGTGACAACAACTAGATAGTCTTTGTGCTATTTTCTGTCCCACCATGCAGCCTACTTTGCAGTTTTAGTAACAGATTTACATGAGTGCATAGATGCCACCCAAAGTCAAAGTAGAAGTACAAAATAAACCTGACTGGAGGCAAGGGCACAGTGACTCACCATAGTGGTTCCTGCAGCAGCTAGCTCTAATAAGTCACTGTGAGTTGTCAGGGCTAAAGCAGAGGGATTGACTGTGTTTGGGCATTAGCTCAGTTGGACCAATTACAGCATTAGCCCAGACCTTTGGGTCTGATTTTGAATGATCCACATCTTGTAGGATGATTTTACATGCAAGCAGTATTTGTGCACCTAACTATGCTGTTAGCCAGTACAAGGTGGCCATTTACTCTCAAACACTGCAAACCACTGTTCAGGCCAGAATTATGGAGTTAATATTGTGTGCAAAAGAAGACATAAACAAATACTCTGGCTCCTAGTGCAAAAGGAGAACATAGTTTATGAGTTTGCGAAAGACACAAAGATTGTGTAAAGCTGGTTCTGTATTTTAGTCGAATTTTGAACTATACAGTGATTTCCAATAGAGAATCATGGTCAGTGATTAAATCAAAGCTCCTTGTTTTAAGGAGTTACTGAAAGGTGTACTAATAATTGCAACTCTGTTTTTTTAGAAACATATGCTTAGATGTTTTATACCACAAATCATTGCCTTTTCAGTCAAAAAAAGGTTTTTCACTTTTTGAAAAGAATGGAGTAGTGAAAAGAGGTTGAATAAGGATTGGGAAGTCTATGGCTTTTGCTTACAAAGTGGAGCTAATTGAATTGAGCCCACCAAGAATCCTATAACACATCCCTCCTCTGACTGTGGAATAGGACGAACAGCAGTTTTGTCTGACATTTCCTGTGGAGCAAACGTGGCTGCTGATCCTTCACTCTGTGGAAATCGCAGCTTTAATGTACCTAAGGTAGGCCGGATACACTGGGCTTTCATAAGGTTATATTCAAAATACTCTCCAGTGACGGCCTCTGTATGCTCCAACTAAAGACCACTGGGCAAATTAACACCATTTTAAGAGAGAAGTTGATGCAACACAGTAAAATCAAACATGTGCAAATATGACTGAAGTCTTTCTGATGATGGTGTTACAACTAAACAGCCACAGTTTCATCAGCGACAGAGACTCATTTATTACACACTAAACCTGGCCAAGAGTAAAAGTAAAAGCTCTCTTGAAATTCAAATTTAGAAAAACTTATCACTTAGATGTACCGTCAGCCCAGTGGTTAAATCAAACCTCTACAAGACGGCTTTTGTTCTTCCCACTTTCCACAGTTGATAATTAACACAATTCTGGGACATGGATTATTCCTCATGTGGTGCTGGAATAAAGCATGGAACTAAAGGAAATATTTTTAGTCAGCGCATAAAGCTTCAAATAGAGCCCCAGAACAGATGGGAAAGGACCATCTGCAGACAACATGAATTTAAGGAGTTTAAATCAAGCAGGCTTCAGACTGTCATAAACACACTGTGGCTCCGAATACTGCTGATTTCTTCTTAGAAAAGGAGCTGACTCAGAGCTCATTCTTGGCAAAAAAGGAAAATCAAATTAGGATTGTTCATTTGTTGGTTGTTTTTTTTTTTCAAACTCAAGAAAGTCTTTTTTAACATAGAGGATTCTAAAAAAAAATGCCCTTCTTGATGCTCTATATATCTAGGCTTGGGATGAACACATTGAGCACAAACTGTAGTCTCTTGATGGATATGTTTATAGAGTCTTGCAAGATCTTGTCACTGTTTTATTTCTGTATTGATATAAAGTAGGAGTTGATGATACAGCAAAGAATTAACTCACAAAAAGTGTTTTAAAAATGCCTATGACTACTTAACTGCTAACAAACAATGAACGATACATATGTAGAAAATTGTAAAAATGCACGAGTCAAGGCTACTCAAATTGGCTGCACCATGGCGTGTGTTGTTGTGTTGTTGTGTTGTTGGGTTGTGTGCCTGTGGCTACATACTCCTGGTGGGGGATGTGTTTTGGGGGAGAGGTTGTTTTTGGCCCTGATGCTGTCAGAGAAGGCCAGACAGTGACATTATGCCAGCCAGGCAGGCCTCCAGGGAGAGCCATGTTAAATACCATCTCCTGGAGCGCAAATGACAACAACTCTGAGCTGTTGTTTGTGAGTACGCAGCTTTGTGTGTTTTACCGTTCCTGCATTTACAGTGGTTTCTCAAAGGCAGGCAAAATGTAAACTAGTTCAGTCAAAAATGTGCACAAATCACTTGACTGTGATTGTGGACACAGTCAAGAAGAAAAAACTTCAGTTTGACTCTTTTTTTCCTTTATTCAGCTAATGGTGAATGCAGTATTTTCTTTACACCAATCCTTAACCCAAACAAATGGACAGGGATACATTAGAATAGACATGGAAGCATCTCTAAATAAGACGAACGCAGATGATGCACTGTGGAGCTCAAAAGGAGAGAGTATTAGAAATCCCCCATTGTGAAGAGACCACAGTTTGCTTTGGAAAACCTCAGGACTGAGATTTGTTGTAAATGAAAGTGCGCTGCAGCCTGGAGATGGTGCAGTTAAACAAAATTAACTGAATTTGATCCAGTTGTTTAAAACTGTCAGTGGTCAGACCAGAGTTTGGACTTAGAGGAATAATTTGGATTTTGTGTGTGTAATGGATTAATTGTTGCAGATGAGGTACTAATGAGGTCTTGTCCATGTTCATAAACCTTTTTATTAAAAGCCTATTTATTTGTTTCTAAAAAAAATTGTAATAGATGAATGTGGGCTCTACTGAAAATGCTGGAAGAGGTAGTTTGTTTGGAGACAGGAAGCCATTCTGAGCTCATAATAACCAGTTTTCTAGGGGAAGGATGACAGCGCAGCCCCAATCAAACTGGCTGCATCTGACCCACCATCACTTTACTTTAAGGCCTCATAAGTTTATTTAGTGACAATAAAACTACAATTGCTTGGCCAGTACTCCATCTGAAACTGTAAAAATGATCAGGAATGCTGTTTCAACAAGACACATATTTTCTTCTTCTGCTAGTTACCTCAACAATGCAGAAGAGCTCCAGGGCTCACAGGACTATTGCATTTTTCTAAGCAAAACAGGTGTGTAACCAGGGTTACCAGAGCTTTCAAACATAACTTTTGTCTACACAAGACATATGCACACGCAGTTTGTGCAAAGTAGCAGCCTGTCAATCTAAGCTTTGTGAGACAAGGAGCTGGTGACAAGATGTCAGAAACCTGTGGAGTGTAAGAGAATAACAATAAGATGGAACAAGTCCCAAGGTTGGCCTATGACAGGTTACAGGACTGAGTAGGAAGTCTAGTCAGGTTCAATCCTGCTCCACTGATCTTCCACTTTAACAGCACTATGGAGACTGCAGCTCACACAAGCTATGAATCACAACCTTCACTGTATAAAACACCAGAAAAGCTCAAACAAGCTGAATACAACCAGACACTAAAATGTAGCTCATGCCATTAAACAAACTGGGTCTTTAGTGGCTGTAATACAACTATAATATAATATGCAATTAACAAAGGAATAATGAAAAATAAATAACCAAATCTGAGTAAGCACTCTGTTAGATGCTTGTGTTACTGTTGCACTTACCGATTCTGAAGGAAAGCGGGCCAGCAGCAGTGCTTCTCACCCACATGGCTAAGAAGAGCAGAAGCGCCCAGGCTGTGAGCATCTTCTATGACTCCTCATGGGTCCTGCCCCGGGGATGCCCCTATCACAGCCACCTGCAACACACAAGGGGCATATTGCATTACCCATCAGCCGTCACAACTCACAAAAGACAGAATATTTAGGGAGGCAAAAGAGTATAATTACAACATGTCCTGTTGCAGTTTGGAAAGTTCAACTTTGGTATAACATTTTTAGGGATTCAAATCTTGATATAGTACATGATGACCAGATATTTCCTTCTTTTGTAACCCCTCAAAAACATGGCATTTCTAAACTACCTCAGATCTCTTGAACATTGACTACAGCAGTCATATTGTTTGACTGTTAAGGACATTGTCTCGTGATTCCGCACCATTCACTATAATGACTATAAGGAATCTAAGCAGAAATTAAAATGGCCACGGATCTCTCCTCTCCCACAGGAAAGGAGGGGGGTTACCGACTGCCATCCTAGGGGTGGCAGCATTGCACCCACTCATTCCCCATGCAGGTACACAGTCGAGTCCAAGCTGTCAATCAAAATCCTGCCTTATTAGACATGCACAAAGTTTAAAAATCCACAGCAGCCAAACAAGCCTGGTTCACAGAATTTCCCCCCTTCAGTATTGTCACAGAGCCAGAGCTTTTGCTATGTAAGGCCAGCGCCGTCTTTTGAACCCTAAAAATGGTTTTGACAAGTGTAAAGTCACCATTGGATTTTAGAGTGTATTGCCGGTTCTGCAGCCAGACCTAGTGGTCAGCAGTCAGACTGCAGCAGTGGCAGTCTGCCATCTTGAGCACAATTTGAACGCTGTATAGTCGCGCACTGCTCTCTACCAGTGGACAGCTTTGTGCAGCCCTAATTTTCTTAATTTGGGCGACAAACTAGTGGGCTGACCAGTAGCAGCAGCTCTCTGAACAGCTGTGCCGGAGTGCACGTCTGTTCCACCTTTTCCCTCCTGTGTGCTGTCAAATCTGACTCAGCCAGCGACAGGCAGCTCCTTTTCAACAGAAAACACACCTGAATGGATTCATCTTCTTGAGGTTGGTTAGAGGGCAAAACACAGGTGGAAAAATAACGGAAGACATGCACTGATCTCAGAACTGAATACTTCATGGCTCAAACTCTAACCAGGTTTTTATTTAAGAACAATCAATCTCCTGTTTGCAGACACATGTTAATAAATCCCAGTAAATCCAATAACTGAAGCTGTTCCAATGATCCAACAACAAATCCAGACACATGCCAGCAGCTTGTATACCACACTTGCTTTTTATAACAAGTGTCTCCTTCTATTGTGCAGAGTGCTTCTAGTGTAGTGGTAGGTTTTTTGCAAAGCTAAAGACTTCATATTGACATCATCATGTTTAAGTTAGAGTTCTTTTGTTTTTTACAGTTAAAACTGAACAAAGCCTTGAGGTACAGATAATACACCACAATCACCTAATACATTACTATGCTATAAATAACAGCTGTCAAAAGTCACCCTCAAGGATGTAAGGGAAACTTTCAAGTATTAATAAGAGCCTGTCCAAAACTAATTGAGTGTTGAAACTGCCTTGGAGCCACATTGACAAGACACACACAAGAAGGGTCTATGGTCTACAATAGTTTTACATTAAAATTCAGAGTTAAAATAACTTGGATCAAAAGAGCCCTAAGCCAGCATCTTACAGTTGTGTAAATACTTTTTTTTAGAGCACAGTAATCACAGATCAATAAAGTTAGCATGACAACCACTGTACACATACATACATGTCAAAATGTTTGTTCTTGAAGTCTTCAGAATAACAAAGAGTGATTGGTGGAGGCAACAAGAATACTACCTCTTCAATGAGGTCAGGTCTCCTCTGGTTTTTCTATAAATCACTGCCACTGTTCAATGCACTACATTGATCAATACAGATGAAAATTGAGAGCAATCATTGACCTTATTTTCGTACATAAGTATTGATCTGAGACCGCCAACACAAATGGACCCTAAGAGGCATTTCTCAGTTTCTTGACAATAAAACTATAGTGCATACTCATTTCAAAGTACAATAGCACTCAGACAGGATAGTAAGGAATGAGGGAACAAAGCAAGCCATTTTTACTAAAAGCTGGCACGTATACTAGGACAGACAATCACTCTGTAGACTTGTACCAGAGCGTTCTGAGCATAAGCCACGTTTGAGAGCTGAATAGGCTGCAGCTAAGAGATGAAATATAGCGATTGTAATGGATTCTTTTTTTCTTTATT
>KN489001.1:0-18186 GCA_000787155.1 Scartelaos histophorus | reverse complement strand
TGAGAAACTCTGAGGTCCGTTTTACGCTCTTCCTTCCTTTATCACCAACTACATCTCCAAAAGTTCACAATGACTGCAGTGACATTCTAACACTGAGCCTGTGAAATCCATCCCCTTATCTTCTGCATACTGCTTTTTAATTGCCTTCACCAAAGATGGGCTGAATCATTGTTCATTTAGAAAAGATGAAGAAGAAGACACGTTGGGTTTGTTAGAATAGAACAAAGAAGAAGAAAGGTTTGAATTTGAGCTTGAGCAGATTACATTTTAACAGTGCTTCCACCTTTTGCTCATTTGTTGTGTAATTAGTAATCACCTTAAAACAGTGCACTGTAACAATTAATACAACAGTGCTTAATTTACTTTTGTGTGGCCTTAAGTAAATATGAACAAATGCTAATCTTAATGTTTAGTGTTAATCACTCTGCTAATCCTCAGCAAATTAAGCGCTTGGTGTGACCATGGCAACTGAGGCAGTGGCACATGGAACAATGGAGCTACAACATACCTTATACTGTAGTGAACAGTAATGAGACATCTGCGCAAAAGAAAGGAAGATACTTGTCTGACATGAGACAATTAGCTGTGTGTGATTTTTATTAGTAAGTGCATGACAGCAATCTGCCACACACTGAAAAGTCACTGAAGAACTGAATACACAGTGAGCAGTACACAGAATACTGACAGCCAGTATCGCCTGCTGCATCTATTGGAAAATAAATTGGAAGATAAATATCCATATTCCTACTTCATTTGATGGACAAGAAAGGCGCTTTAGGGCCATATTTACTGTGTGTGTAGTGAGTGAGGATGTATGTGAGAAGTGTCAGTTCACAGGGGGCTTGTGTTAAAACTGCGAGCTCCACTACTGCATGTGAAGATGCATGGCCCATAATAATGATGCATCAGGAATACATTTAAAAGAGGCATCCGTTCAGCAGTGCAGAGCGGATGACAGAAAGGCACAAACTGCCGCAAGGCCTCCAGCGTTTGTTTAGAGATGCTCAGGAAACATGGGTGTGTAGCAGAATCTAACAGTGTGCTCTGGAGGCAAACGGGATCATTAACATGGAAAGTACAATCCCTCTTTACAACCTAATCCCAGCCCTTTTGTCAAAATATGATGATGGGGCACTTATATGCACCCTTGTCTCCCCCATGTGCATGCTCTCTCACCACTAACAGTATATTTATGTAAATGGTGTCATGGTTTTCATTAATGCCTCGCCAACAAATTCTCCTCAACTCCAAGAGCGGCAATAAATGGAGGACTGTAACTTCTTTCAAATATTGCAAAAAGGGGAAATTGAGTTTCCCTCTAAAGTGCGTTTTGATGGGCCTATGCATATCAAAGCCAAAAAGTTCAATCTGGTAGAGTGCAAAACAATGGCCATTAAAAGCAGAACTTGCTGAAATCACTGTTTGATGATAAGGACACATTTTATGGCTGCTTTCAGTCTACTTATTTTCATTTTATTAGGTAATGATATATGGTGTATATTTAAGAATGGCCAGGGAAAGTAGCCAATTAAGTCTGGGGAGCCTTAACTTTATCAGACTGCGAGCCCTGTATCTAGATTTAAGACTGATAATGCAAAGAAGGATTAGGGAGTTTAATCCTGAAAGACAGGGTGAAACACTTTAATCCTGCACAGATTTATCAGGCCGCGACTGTTTCAAGAGTGTGCAGAATCCCAAAATACCACTAACTTCCAGGAATACGTCTATCACTGGCTATTCTCTTCTATCACTGGTTAATCCATAACAAAGCATTGTGCCTGTTAAGTTCATACCTACCTCATGTAACTTTCATGTTGCTGTCAGATCATCAGCCTCCTCCCTTTGTTTCTGAGACACCTGCTTGTTTATACGTTTTTATTTTGAATTGTGGTGCTGATGTCTCCAAACGCTTGATTGACAATTTGCTACAGCGATACTCTATCCACCTATTTGTGGACAATATGCAATTTCAAACTCCTGTCAAAACATTTCAGCAAGACTTGTAAAAGAGTTGGAGAGCATAGATTGAAGGATAAAAAGTTTGAACATTTTGACAAGAATTTAGGAAAGAAAGGTATATCACAAGCGATCAAAAGTGGTTAAACTTAATTGCATGACAAGAAAGGCCATCAGAGGGAAATGTAACTGATGTAATTGCAGTTTCAGTCGCTCTTGAAATCAACCGATTATTGAGACGAGTGTGTATCAACAGGTAGAAGGGCATGTGTCAAGCGTTCATAATGTCTGATGCATAAAGCTCTTAGCTGCAGGTGACAATTTCCTGAGTGTGAAATTAAACCTGTCAAATGTCTAACAGTGTTTTCCACACCATTCAATAAGGTTATGAGCAACAGGACACATTTGGATACAGGGTTGAGATTGTTTTCATTAGTGTGTCTTAACCCTGGAGCTGTACAGCCTCATCTACTCTGCATATTGTTATTACTCAAGTCCCAGATTAAATCATTTTTCACAGCATTAATACATATTCTGCACACATACAGCCACAAGGTTTTCGTAAGGGATTTCACAGCTGGTGGTGGTGGTTTCACTTTCATTTAGTGCAACAGGTGTTTCGTCAGCCCGTGTCCAGTCTTATATGCGGCAGCAGAGTCACCTTTTCAACCATTTTGTATGTTTAATAGTTCTTTATATTTCCCTCACATACTGACCTTGTCTGAATGGCTCTGAACACGGTGCCCTCAGACATGTTAGGATTCTACAGGTATATAAGGTATATAAGGTTGAGCGGCACATCGTGTACTTACAGCCATGGTAGCCAGATCCAACAACATCCACAACCATATCACAAAGTCTTCCCATTTCCCAACGAAGAGCTGAAGTACTGTATTTTTCAGGCTATAAAGTGCACTGGATTATAAGGCCCAGTATCAAATAATATGTCAGTTGTGTCATTGTCCACACATAAGGAGCATCGGATTATAAGGCGCAATAAGAGAAACAAAACGCCTGTCGGAGAAATTTAACTTTATTCAGGTCATTTACAATAACTCTCAGTTGTAGCTAACACAAAAATACAAGTTTAACAGTTGGGTGATTTGGGCATCAAACATGCCCGGATCCCTCTCAACATTGTTCAGTTTTAACACAAAAATACAAAAGCTGAAATCTGCATGGTAATCATGTCTCTTAACAGGTGCATTTTGGCCTTGTACAGTGTGCATGTCTCTTAACAGGTGCATTTTGGGTCCTTGTACAGCACACGGCAGAACTACCGGTATGTTGCACAGTCGCCCTATATGTGGCCAACATATTACTCCTCCTGACTCGCCCACTAATACCTTATTAGCTGTAATGTAAAACATAAAATCGGTTGGAGGTTAAACACAACCAAAGGTCATAAGGCCACTGGATTATAAGGCGCAATGTTGATTTTTGAGAAAATGTAATGATTTTAGATGTGCCTTATAGTCCAAAAAAATACGGTTATTTTCCTTCACTCAAAGCTCATTTTAGCAAATATAAATGCTTGCAGATGTAGTGCACCACTCATTAAAGCATTTAGAGATGATTCAGAGTGCTGCAGTATAAAGCATATATACTATATTTTGTTACAGTTTCTGAACAAAAACTGCCACTGGACCACATGTTGGGGAACCTGTAGCAATTATTATCACTAGAAAACAAAAATCCTCACAAAGGTAAAGGCAGTTGTAAACCAACAGCTTTCAACTAAATGATGAATGAAGTTATGATGAGAAGCCTCTTTGGAGAGATGAGGGTGGACAGGAGGACAAAAAACCCACACAAAAATGTTATTTCATCATTCAGTACTGAAATAAATGGCTATATTTCATCTCACAACATCCAAACCAGGATCCAATAAGGATCCAATAATAGTGCACTCTACTAAAAGTCACCTTGACAACATTTTACACTTTGTTGAAAAAATATTTTAATATTTTTTTTAAATTAGATTTTTTTTTTTAACTTATAAATAAAACAGCCAACCAACTGTTAAAGATGGATGTTTTGGCAGCACTAAAAACAGACTGAGAGACACATAGTTGACCTAATTAGAACCCAAATGGGCGGTGGGAGAATGGCAGAATGATGTGAATTACATGATTTGACATATTTTACGAGCACCTGTCACCCTAATTCTCATCAGTATTTGGAGATGAAGACAGGATAGGTCAGCGCGGATACACAGGCTGTTGGGCATATTTTCTCCTTATACCGCCATACGCATGGGCACAATTAAAACAGCACATTAACTGCAATGTGCGCCGCGTCATTGATGACCATATCTCATATGCTGCGGCTTTGCGCAAATAGACACACTCCAGAGAACATTCATGTCATGTGTGCACACTGTATAAATTAATCCTCCTGAGACAAAGGGCTATACAAAGAGCATATTAATGCTCCAGGAGCCATTGTTCACTGTCAGTGCTTCATTATTCCTAACCCAACGACACAGCTGTCAAACACTGACATTTAGCATACAGCCAATAAAAACGCAGGTATCAACTATGGAAAACAGTGGTCTGAGAACTGAGGGCAAACTGCAGGATTTTGTCTAGCTCAGATGAAAGACTTACTAAGATTATTACTATAGGGAAAAGGGTGTGTCACAGCTCCAGAACAATTCACTGTACACAGGTCTTAATGAGATAAAGATTAAAAATAGATCCATCTCATGACCAAAGATGAGACAAGGTCAGTATAATGCAATTTTAGAATCTTGGTTTTGGAGCATTTTACTACGACTACCCTCTGTCCACCATGTGACCAACTGTTAATAGGCATACTGTCCAATTAACAGCTGAAGAAATCTGCTTATTCCATATTCAAAATATAGCTTGCAAGTGGTGCTTGCATGTTGCATATTCATATTATTAATACATAAGTCTATACTATGTAGTGTAAAGAGCTTTTTCAGCCACTCACAGCCCCTGTACAATGTTGTGCATTATTCATTCCATCCATATTTGGTGGCGGTAAGTCACTATTGTAGTCACAGCTGCCCTGTTAAGACTGTGGTTTGAACACAGTCAGTTGCATAATGCTCAGCTGTTGACTGGCATTGACTTTTCCAAATGTATTCCATGTGTACACGAGCCTTTGTAGTTGGGACTGGATAAGAAAACAGGAGTTTCAGAAACAATCGATAGTAAGCAGGGAGCAGCTGTGCATGTGGATCTTTGTGCATCTTTGTTCTTTGGAGCATGGATGCACATGCATGTTGGGCCATCACAAGTGTACGCAGTACTGTGGCCCTATGCCCTGTCTTTGATCTGTCCCTTCCTCAGAGATTTGAGACAAACAGGCCCTCGCCTTGGAGCTAATACTGTGTGTGGGAGCCACCTACACACTGCAGCTCTCGCTCTTCACTTCTTCAGCAGTGCTCAGTCCTCAGCCTTCAACTACAAGTGCTCGCCCCAACTCAAATATGTGACTATGCTGCCTCATGTTGCACTGGCAAACTCAACAACAGTTTTGGTTTAGAAGAAGGAAGGAAGTGTTCAGGAGTATTCACCGAAGGCTAGAGCCGGTTGGTAAATTAGCAGAGGTGTCCTCTCTAATTTTTTTCATTATCTATAAGCCATAATCATACAAAATCAAAGAATAAACATTAGAAATATTTTATTATAATATGTGTCATGAGTCTATACTATAAGGGTTTGATTTTCTGAGATGGGTGACAAAAAACTTGAACTTTTTCATAATATTCATGATACATTTGCACTAGACTAGTATAGGGTTATTTACAGCCTGTTGTAATAGTCGTCCACAATGAGTCAGTGAAAATGAACAAAGCCTTCTGTCATGAACAAAATTCTGCACACACAGTGCATAACATCCCATCTTGAGGTAAAGTTTTCACATTTCAATTTGGAATTGCTCTTTAAACTGCCGCAAGAAAAATAATATGACGTAATGTCCTATTACTTTTTGTGTGTTTGTGTGATTTGAGAGTCCACAGCTATAGCTGCTGCTACTGGTGCCCTCACACTTTGTTTACACCATTTTTGAGTGAGAAAACAACCCATTAGGCCCATTATCTCAAAAGTGATCTAATCTTCCTAACCAAATTCATTAACATGTTGCCTTCAGTTTGTATTACATTTAGATATCTTTATCTTAATCATCTCTTTTTGTCATTTCCACTACACCATAATTCATAGTATTACATTTTATGTAATGAGGAGTGGAGTGCCTAATTCAAAAACACATTCCTGAAAACATGACTTTCTTGTTTGCTCATTATTACAATACTAGTTTTATACTAGTACATATTGATTGTGATATGTAGAAAGATGATAACTGCTTTGTGTTGAGCTCCCTAGAAAAGAGCAGATGTCATGTCCCCATTGCTGCAGTGTCCACAGAGACTCTGCATTAATTGCTTGTGGTTGTTAACCTGCATGCTGCTCTTTAATCTCCTTGTCCCTTGTCTCCGCTACAGGAAGTCAAGTGTAAAGTGGGTGTATCTCCATTACACTGCACTACCAGAGATAGTGCTTGGCTGTGCAGCTCGCTCCATCAGTAAGCCAGTTTGTTCATAGTGAGATTCTACTTCTTCATCTCTAAAGGGCAACATACTGGACATTCACTTTACACTACTTCATTTTCACCTTAACTGTTTTTGAGTAGTTTGTCAATTTAATTCCTCTTACTAAATCTATAATAGAGCAATTATATTAGGCTTATTGCCATTATTATTTTGGCTCACTTTGGTCAATAATGCTTACATTAATGCTTACATCCTGCAGGCCTGAAAAAGACATTAACAGTCTAAAGCAGCGGTCCCCAACCTTTTTTGCCCCACGGACCGGTTTAATGTCAGACAATAATTTCAGGGACCGGAGTTTAAGGTGTGGTGGATAAATACAACAAAATAATATGATCTGATCTGCATTCCAAGTGGCGAAGCAGTTTTGAGGGCTTCATTGCCTCATTTGAGACTCGGTCGCCGCATATTATGCAGAGCAGCTCGGTGCGTGGGAATCTCCTGTTGGGATAAATCCGTATTTTAAGTAGGACTCCTGATATTGTCTATTAAATGTAGCTTTCTATTTCTTGGAAGTCGTAGGCTCCTCTTCTGTCTCCTGGCTGGGCCTTTTCCCCTTTGCAAAGAAACTTTCCAAAGACGTTTGTTTTTTACTCATTTTGCTGCTCCTGGGTTTTATTTTAGCGGTGACCAAGAAGAGAAGAGCGCCTGGACCTGCGTCAAGAGTGACATAGACGGATGTAACAGAGAATTGGGCAATTTTTCAAAATAAAATGTCTTTCAGATTCTGAAATAAATAAAGTTATTTATTCTTTCTGTGCGGCCGGTACCAAATGGCCCGGGGTTGGGGACCACTGGTCTAAAGCACAGACTAATCTGTATAATAATCTGTATAATAAACAGGTTAGCACTGTCAGTCACACTACATTGTTATATTCTTCCTGTTTTTATGCCCTCCAAACACAAAGGAAGAAATCGAAGAGAAAACAATCATTCTTGACCATGCACTTTGTATTGAATGAATGGCACAGGGACCTATTAGCACCGCATCCATATAGTATTGTTCCTTTTTAAATTAAACCAGTAACATAATATTATGCTATTTTTATCTTTAGTTCTTGAACATTTTTAAACATATTGGGAATAGAGTCCGTGTGGCCTGTCTCTGCTAAGCATGGTTAAGATACACAGAGACAGCAGCACTGTAAAAGCCACAGTTTAAACAAACACAGTCATAGAGGGCACAGTTGGGAGCAAAACTAAAAAAAAAGTTGAAAATTTGCCTCTAATAATCAAAGTTTAGTCAAAGTTTATTCAAGTTCATTTAAACAATTGGTGGGCAGCTGTTTTTGGTTTAAGATCAACTTTCTAAGTCAGCAAGGTCCACATTATAGATGAGTTAATCATTTTTGATCCATTATTAACTGTTTGTACACACCCTCTCATTCAATGTATTTTTTCCATTACATTTTTTTGTTATTTTGAGGGTTTGTTTTTTTTTTTGCTTATATTCATTGTATGTCCATTCATAGTTTTCAATAAGAAACTACAAGGTAACTTATTATGGAAATGAAGAAGAAAAATAAATGGCAAAATGTGTTCAAACCTTTGACTGGTAGTGTATATCTAGAATCAAACTGTGCAGAAATATTTAATTAGTTGTATTGTGAATTTGAGTGTCTTTTTACGAACCTCTAATATAATTATATGACAGTGATGTTAAAGGCCTATTAAAAACAATCTGTCAAAACAGGAGCTGATTAATGGAAAGTCTACAATCCTGTAATATTTGTACAGCTATTCTGTAGTGGTAATGTTCAGGGGAGGGAAGGGGGCAAAATCCTCAGTTTTTCTTTTGCTCAGCAGTTAAGACTAACAATAACAAAGTATGATTCATAAAGGAAGAAGGAGTAAATAGGTAGGACTTTCCAGCACACTCTTAACCTGTTTCAGTCAGCACTTGGTTCATTTTATTGATACATTAGACACCAGACATTTACAGAAGTGATTCGGGATATCTTATTAATTTAGTAAATTAGATACAGAAATACAAGAATAATTGCTGGAAATTATTATTGTGTGATTTTCAATAGCAAACTTGTGTTTTTGGCAGCTGAGGTTGATGCCACATGTGTTGGTATCTGCAGGTAGTGTGTGAGCAGTGGACCTGTGCTCTCATTGGCCAATCACTGCCGTCTCTCTGTTCTGGATCTCCAAACTGAGGACGTGTATCTTTAGCTCATTCAGAAATTAATCTTTCAGCTGCTCTTTTTATGACTGAAAACTCTGCTTTTCTTTCGATCCCAGCCATTGTACTGGACATTGATTTCGCATTAGCCAAAACGCAATACTTTCAACAATGGCTCCCAATTGGTTAATACATCTTACAAAATATCGTCAAGTCTATTGGCTTAGTATTTGTCTCTGTGCTGGCACCTTATTTGTACAGATTTTTAATGGGACAAATGGAACTAGTTAATAACTGTCACAACAATGAAGGCATATTTGGAACAGTGATGTGATATAGATATTTTTGTGTCCAGAAGTCACAACTTTTCTAGTTATTAATATATAAAGTTTTATATTGTTACACATTTGGAATATAATACACATTTGGAATAAAAAACAAAATCTGACAGAATATTATAGGTGTAAAGTCTTAAAATATCATAGAATCAGTGATAACATTTGCTTGCACAAATTATAAAAAAAAAAAAAAAATAAGATCATAAACTTTTCATGTCAGAATTTTAAAAGCCTTGGCATGAATATAAAAACTATTTTCAAAATTAAGACAAAAGAACTACTGTTGTAATGTTGTAAATAAAGATGTCTGCAAAAGCCTATTTCATCAATGTTATTTGGTAACACAAAGTTAAAGGGCCATTTTGAACAATAATGTGAGATCTTTCCTCATGTATCATGTGACGACATCACTCTGTGGACCCTGCAGGACTCGAAAGTGGAAACAAAATTTAGATTTGCCCTCTTAGTTTTTGCTGGTGACACCTTTGTCACGAAAAGTACAAATGCCACAATTTTGTTTGTGATTAGGTGCAACGTTCAACATGTTTTTAAAAGTTTTACATTTTTTAAAATATTACATTTGAAATCAATGCTTGGTATGAGGAGTCTCTTTGATGGGTGAAGTATAAACCAGTTTAAAACAAAAATGTAGGAAAAAAACATAAAATTTGTCATTTGGCGAAACAGACCTGTGCCTCTGGATGGCCACATTAAGCATTTAACTCAAAAATATCTGCATTTCTTTTACAATTTTATTTGTATTGTTTAACTTACTATATATTAAAGTAATAATTTTCATTTTAAATGTAAAATAATCACATAAATAAAAGGAAATTAGAGTTAGGTTTGATAAAAATGCAATTGCACAATAAATATATTAAAGGTAGTTAGATAGATGTTAGTGTGATTTGGGTGAGTTTTTATAAAGTCAGTTTAAGAAAATAGACAATTTTTTTCATATTTTAATAGAAACATCATTCTTTAACAGGGCAAATGTCATGCAATGAAACACTAAAAGAGAGAAAGTGCCAACATGCTCCAGTTTTGAAGTGTTTTACTCTTTTTATGGAGAAAAAAAGATACCAGAGTTGAGAGTTAATGCTGTATTAGGGCAAATTGTGAAATTCTTCAAAACATAAAAAAATAAAAATAAAAAATAAATAAATACATTTAATCCCTGACTTTAAATGCAGAAAAGTGATTTTTTTTATTGATTTTTTTTTTTTTTTCATGGAGCATATACAAAATAATAAAAGATACACTGAAATATATCAATATATAAATCTACACATTTTGCATGTCATTATATTTTTTGAGCATATGAAAATTGCAAAACGTAACTGACCCATTTGCGTATATATTTCCATGTAGACTTTTAAAAATCATTCATGGTCATTTGGACAAGATTTGCCATGTTAATGTGGTTTTGGAGTCCATCCAAGTAGAAAAAAAGTTTTAGGTCAAAGGGTGATTGAGAAAGAAGCACTGCCAGTGGATGTGAATGTGAAAAATACAGCCAGTGCCACTGCTTCAGAGTGGGAAAATGATCAATTTAGAATGAGGTTTGCACAGAGGGAGAAGCTGCACATTCTTGGCTCAGTTACAGATTGAGTCAATATGAAAATTTCTGAGCTGCTGGAAACCAGCTATATCTCATAAACAAGCTTTCATTAAACTGGGGAAGAATGGCATCAGTGTCAGGCTGTATGTTACATTTGTTTTGGTAGGATGCATACTGAACTGTAATCAATGAAAATGTTGGTGACAGCAAAAGCCTCACAACTTCTGTCTTCTGATCCAAGATATCACTACTATCATTGTGCTACTGTATCTATCCATTCTCTGCTCATTTTCAGCAACTGTTTCTATCTTCAAAAATTTAATATCTCATGGAACATAGAATAAAAAGATGAGAAAAGTACTCGCATACAATAATAATGTACCAGAAAATGAATTTTATGTTTAGCTGTACCAAAGCTCACTTCAGTATTTAGTAAGTAAACCAACTGGAAAAGCAGTCTTCATGCCAGAGAGATATACACATCTAATGTATTCCTCACCACTCACTCACACATCTTAGAGAGCTTTGAGCAGCTAGTAAACCATTTAGGATTATTGCTACACTTTGGTTGTACATTGCTAATTGCTTTGGCTTGATTTATTTCCATAAATCCATAACCCATAACATTTCAATAGTCTACTGACATGTGCTACATATTGTCTATCATTTTGTCTCCAATAGAACCAGAATCCTTGGTTCCGAATTTGAATAACACACATGCTTTATATTTAACTGCAAGTGTAAATACAATATTGTCCGTTCCCAATGTAATGTTTGGATATAACATGCCAAGATGGAATGGTTTGATAAATGGGAGCAATGCTATTCTGTAACAACCAGAGAAATGTTGTTTTTCCACACTGAGTGCTAAAAATATTTGTAGGTTGCTGAAATACCAAGGGATAAATCAAATCTTACCGACATGAAAGCAAGCTAAAGGTTAGCTTAGCCCCTTTCTGCATAGATGCATCATGTTGCACTCCAAACAGTAGCCACAGGGGAGACAGTGAGCCTGGATCTAAGGGAATGGGATGTGTGGGATACACAGCTGAACACACTGCGTTCAGGAGACTCCAACTCAAGTCCTGCTTCAAACACCATGCAACTACATTATGTAGGAGTGATCACACATGCAAGACTCGGGAGGGCTATTCGCTGTTCTATAACCAGGGAAAGTCAACATGTGTTTGGCTTAGCACAATATCTTGCTTTTATGATGGCACCAAAAGATCCCTGAAACAACTTTAATGGTGTGTCACTGCTCATCACCGTAATTAGGGTCCATTAGATTCATGTAACTGAGGCATAGTTATTTTCTGTTCAAATAGAGTCTGTGAAAAGAAACATAATGTTGTCTTTATTTTATCAGGGGATAAAACAGCAATTGCCAAGTTACTTAGCAGTGACTGGACACAGTATTTATTCAGCTAACACACTGCCATCACTATAAACTAACACATCTGTACGATGCTACTTGAGGTGCAAAAGTGAAAGAACTACTGACCTCCAAAATAAAACCATTATAATTTGTTCAGTAGTGCAGGAGAAAACCTGACAATGTAGCTACAGGGCTCACTGAAAAACACATTTTATTTTGACTGCTCATCATCCATCCACCCATCATCTTAATCATCTCTAAATAAGAATCTTTTCCTAAGTGGGGCCGTCCTCCTGTGGGCCCACCACCCGCGGGAGGATCCATATGGGGCCGGTGCAAGAAGATCTGGGCAGCAGTCGAATCCAGGGCCTTGACGACCGGATCTTTGGACATGGAGACTAGCTCTGGGGACATGGAATGTCACCTCGCTGGGGGAAGGAGCCTGAGCTTGTGCGGAAGGTTGAGCGTTACCGGCTAGATATAGTTGGCCTCACCTCCACGCACAGCATGGGCTCTGGAACCCAAATCCTGGAGAGCCTCTCCATTTCTTTGGAGTTGCTTGCGGGGAGCAGCGTTGGGCTGGTGTGGGCTCATAGCCCCACAGCTCAGCCACTGTGTGTTGGAGTTCACCCCTATGAACGAGAGGGTCGCGTCCCTGCGCCTCCGGGTCAGGAACAGGTCTCTCACTGTTGTGTCGGCCTATGCAGTGCTGAGTACCCGGCCTTCTTGGAGTCCCTGGGAGGGGTACTAGACAGTGCACCAACCGGGGACTGTACTACTCTACTACTGGGAGACTTAAATGCCCATGTGGGCAATGACAGTGACACTTGGAGACTGGTGATTGGGAGGAACGGCTTCCATGATCTGAACCTGGGCGGGGTTCTGTTATGTCCAATAACAGCTTGTAGCTGTGGCCGTAAGGTCTGTGGTGCCTGTCGTGGCAACCCCCGAACCCGGTGGTGGTCACCGGAAGTAAGGCATGTCGTCAGGCTGAAGGAGGCCTATCGGGCCTTGGTGGCTCATAGGACTCCTGAAGCAGCTGATGGGTACTGGCGGGCCAAGCGAGCCGTGGCTCGTGCGGTTGCTGTAGCAAAAACTTGTTGACAATATTGTTCTGATAAAATGTCTCACATCCAGACTATCTCCACTACTCCTTGCACTGATTCAACGCGTTCCAGCTCAACCATTTTCCATAGAAAGCATGAAGTAATTCTGACTTGGGGATATAGTATGGCATGTCTGCCATCTAGTAGAAGGGAGTTTGAATGAAATTTTACACACTATTTTACAAAATCGGTGCAGCATCTTATCGACTTCAGTCGACAGTGGTGCCAAGAGGGTAAAAGTGTGCTTGGTCTTGGTATTCACCAAATGCATATTAAGTCAGTTCTTCTCAACGCTGAGAAGCATTAAAATAAAACTCATTTAAAGGGTAGTGAATAAAGAAATAAAAGATATGGCAGCACTACATTCACAAGGTCTGCAGTGCTGTTGGACCAACAACACAAAAGAGTGCTTTACTGTTGGGGGAGGCAGTCTGCCAGGTAGACAAGCCAACTCATTAAAAGTGCATATTTGTGTTGTGATGCTCACCAAGCCTTTGACTCAGTGAGCTCCAGGAATTGGCTCTTTTCTACACTGCCAAAAGAAAACTCCACTCTGTGACATATGCATTAAAATGCAACGGTGCTCCACATCTAATAAAAGGAGACAGAGGACAACACCATGACCAGCTAACGGCATCATAAAGTTAGTGAGGGGAGCATAAATAATGGAACACTCATTTTCTTCAAGCTCCATAGTCAAGCTGCTTGTGCTTTCTTTGCGCTAACCCATAATGTCAGGCAGCATGGAAATCAGCTCAGGATATTGGTACAGGCAAGGATAAAAACTCATGAATGAGTGTCATATACTTCACAAATGAGGTGCATTGGGCTTAAAAATACTTCTGTCAGGGAAAATGTGAAAATAGAAAATAAATGAGCATTCTCACCAAACTCTTCCAGGCCGATTGCCTTTGGTTGTTACTATTTCACATTCATGGTTTGATAAAACACCTGCCATGCCACAATGAACATCTCACTCCCAAAGACGCCGGAATAGGTTTTATGTAAAATGGCATTACTGTCATAGAACATTATAACTGACTAGGTACCATCTAGGCTTGGAGTTGAGTTGTTGGCAGACACACACCTGAACATTCATTGTGAGTAAAACTTTGAACATGATTCCACTTAGAGGGACATTTAACAGTTTTGCATACAGCCTTAAATATGTAATACCTAAATTTAAAACTACTCTTATTTGTACGGGCCTCATAGTTCGCAGTGACTTTGATATTAGTAGTGGGTTTACCTGATACATTCAGACAAACAACATTGGAGCAGTGTTTCAAGAGGATATCAATAACAGTGTACCTTTCACAATTTCTACTTTACAAACAACAAGAATCCATGCAGTGTATTTCGAGTTGTTGACGATTAACTTGCTCCATCAGAGATATGTAGTCCTAGAACACCTCTGCTCGGTCTAGAAAGCTGCTACAACTTTTTGGAAACATATTCTGTCTATAAATAGCAGCAGGAGTTTGAGAACACAGTGTCTGTGTGTTTACGTGGGTGATATAAAAAGAGAAAACGGCAAAGGGAGTTGGCGAGAGAGCGGAGAGGGGACACAAAGGGTAATGTATCAGAAAAATATCTCTCGCCTTTCTTTAGCACAGACTTTGGAACTCAAGGACACCGTATGTGTGTTTGGCACAGAACATACTCAATAGAATAGAGGAGATGACTCAAATCAAGTTGGAAATATTCACATGAACAGGAAAAAAGTTTCAGAACAGCATCTAGTGCTAATCTCTGCAGTCAATGCAAAGGCAGTTACAAAGACAAATTTGAAAGGTGAAGTGAAAAAGGGATCTGTCAAATAGGCCAATTATGTCAGAAATGATGGTGTGGAATTGTCAGGTGGGCTTTTCATGAATCACAATATAGTTCCAGTGTAAGTATTGAAATGTCTGCAAAATAAACAAGAAACGTCCAAGGACAAGATGGAGAAAATGTAAAACTGCTTGTGTTTTCTGTTTGATTTTGTGATATAAGTTTTAAAGAAAAAAAATTAAATACACAGAGCAGAGTATTTGAAAAAGTCTTATTACAAAGGAGTCGCCAACCTAACATAAACATATACAAACTGTGTATAAATGAGCAAACTCAAATTAAACTAACTATATTAAAACAACCCAACTCAGTGTATCTGCTGCTCCTTTCAAACAAAACACTTTCATTAAGCAATACATGAAAAACAATAAACTAAAAAGCAAGTTCACGTTCATTTATTTGAAATATTCCTCATGCTAGCAGAGCCTAAATATACAGGCTTGGGTAGTGCTGCTACCTCCACATGAGAAGCAGGAGCATTATGCCTCAGACCACAATACTGCAAATACAAACTCATCTGACATGTTTCATGATGAAGTAAGTGGCATGACTCTTAACCAACCTCCCTCCTCTTTTCAGCTCTGCAGGTTCCTGGGTCATTTCTCCCATTAATCAGAGCTCTGTCACTTTGTTGATGCACTCAATGACAGGTATATAGTCTCTTTAAGTGGAGCTTAGCCAAACTTCAGTCACTACTTCACTGGACATCCTTCCCGCCTCCATTCATTACAACCCATTGTCACGCCTCCTGGCTCCAGCCCAAGCGTACAATCTGCTATTTACATTTTGGGAATTGTCTCCTGTCAGTCGCACTTTGAGGTCTTTTTGTTTCATGCACATTTCACTGAGAAGCACTGAAAAGTGCCCAGAATCATTTTAATTTTACAGTAATTACACATGAATTACGGGAAGTCTTTAGAATCTTCACAAAGCCAAAAATAAATAGCGTTGTTATGTATTACACACATACACGCATAACCATGTATCAAAATGGTTACAGCATCCCCCGCTTTTGTTCTCTAAGACTAACACTTACACTTATTAAAGTGCAACGGCAGCATTCACCTCCTGGAGCTTCTTCTGCAGATCACTGCTGACCTGGAGCAACCAAGCAGTGATTTATGTCTTCCCAAACCACATGGTGGGCAATTGCGCTAAGAAGGCAGGACTGGAATATAGTAAGATGTTTAGCAAAACTGAACTGTGCTTCGAGCATAAATCAAACTGGTTACGCTTTAATCAGCATTCCAATGTGATGACCTGTCTACACCCCAAACATGCACTGCGTACATCCAAACACATGTTAATGAATGAAAAACAGATACAAGTGTTTTATCTTTACCATTTCTTCTTGGCAACTTCTGCAGTCGATATTGACTCACATGACATTGGCAATAGAAGGAAAAATTATTATGAGATGAAAAAACATTGATCCAATAATTTAAATGAAACGTGGGGGAATCCTTTGAAGCCCTAAAGAAAAGAATAGAAGTATCATGGGTCATTTGGGTGGAGAGTTGGATGGTTCTCTGTTCCTTGGCCAAATGTGTGGTGGTACTTCTCGGGGACACAAGCAGGATCAGGCTCATCCATCTTAAGCCTCTCCTCTGGAGGTGATCATTGCCACAGAGAAGCATCTCTTTAGGCTGATGCTCACACAGTCGACCAGTGCTCCACACCTTTGCTCCAGATCTTGTGAATAGCTGCAGTAATACCAGGGCTCCTACAACTCTTACATAAGACTGACAGTTTAGATTGACCAATTTACCTTATGCCTTACACATCTATGAACAGGAAATGAAACCCATGGTCGAACAGGAAGAACAGACAGACTCACATATAATGTAGTGTTGCCTGAGAATCACACGCACAGCCTTTCGGCAGAAACCAATAGATATGCACACTGTGTCTTTGCTTCAGTACTGTCCATACAACAGATCTTTGATTCAAGGTGACTGACTCCTGACCTCCCTCCTACGACTACAAAGTAGCTTAGCCCCGACTGCTGTTGACACCATGAGGCATGTCTGAGTGATATAATGTGTAATATGTGCCTTAGATCAAGTTCAGCTCACGGGATAACACACATTTAGCCTCTGTGTCTCTCGGAGCCTCCTCTTTGCCACAGTGCATATGAGATAACTGAACGGAGTTTGCTGTGTTCCCGGGACATTTTAATTAGCTAGTCTTTAATTCAGTCTGACCCCCTTTCAACTGGGATCAGCCGGCAGGGGCCATGATAAGGACCTGTCAGTCATGTGTTAACTGTGGCTTTATTCAAGAATAAATTGTCTCTTCTCTATTTGCAGATGCTTTCTAGCTGCGCTGCCATGGGAAACCTATTCAGTGTGATCAGCAGGCCCAAAGCAGAAGAAATAAAGTCAGGCAGAGGAGTTCATTCATCATTCCTCACTCAGTGCACTTCACAATGTGACGGGAATTAAAACACACTGCTTTGTTTGAAACTCCTCGTCAATTAATGCAACATGTGGGAACTCAAGACATTATCATTTGAAAGTATTGTTTTAGAATTAAAAAGCATGTATGATAACACGTTGGCTTTGTGTTTTGGATCATTATCATGTATAAATATCCAAGTAGGCACAGCTTCCGGGCTGATTAGTGCAGCAGAGTTTCTTCTAGTATTTTTGATAATATGCTGCATTCATCTTGACATCAATTCTGACCAAGACATCAGTGATCCACCTTCCCTACCTTTCATCATAGGCCTTGTTGACTCCTTTCCAAATGTAATGCTTATGGTTGTGGCCAAAAAGTAACATTTTGGTCTAATCACTCCATTTGATTGTGTACCAGAAATTCTGAGGCTTGTCTCTGTGCTTTATGGCATATTCTAAGCGTGATTTACATCCACACCACTTTTTTCAGACAGTCCTGGATTTCCACTGAAGTCATCTGTGGGTATTTCTTTGCATCTCGAACAATTTTCCTGATCATTGTGGCAAAATTTTTTGTTGGTCGACCTGCTTGTGGTTTGGTTTCAGCAGAATCTCTCATTTTCCACTTCTTAATTAGAGTTTGAACACTGCTGATTGGCATTCTCAGTTCCTTGGATATTTTTTTATATCCCTTTCCTGTTTTATACAGTTCAATCACCTTTTCCCGCAGATTGTTTGAGAATTTTTTTGCTTTCCCCATGACTCAGAATCCAGAGATGTCAGTGCAAGGGACTGTCAGGAGCCCAGAAACTCACTGCACTTACACACATGCATTATAAGTAGACAGATAATGCGTGTGGATGGTAACCTGTAGTGGTTATTCAAACCCATGTGTGTCAACTATA
>JACN01090970.1:0-53906 GCA_000787155.1 Scartelaos histophorus | reverse complement strand
AATCCACCATGATGACGAACAGAGAGCTGTCTAAGGACACCGGAGACTAAACTGTAGACTTGCACAAGGCTGGGATGAGCCAATGTACCAGAGCCCTGCAGCTCGGTGAGAAGCAATTATTAGAAAATGGAAGAAATATAACATCCCTGCAAAATCTCACCTCGTATGGGTGCAAATGGTCAATGAGGAACATCATGGCTTGGGGCTGTTTATCTGCAGAGGGACCTGTACAGTTGATACATGTTGAGGGGATGAATGGGGCAATGTATCATGAGATTTTGAGCAAAAACCTCCTTCTATCAGTAAGAGAATTGAAGATGAGACATGGCATGACAATGACATGACATGACAATGATCCCCAATACACCGCCCAGGCATCCAAGGAGTGGCTTCTTAAGAACCATTTCAAGTTTCTGGAGTGGCCTAGCCAATCTGCAAATCTCAGTCCAATAGAAAATCTGTGAAGGGAGTTGAAAGTCAGTGTGGCCAAACGACAGCCCCAAAGCATCACAGACCTAGACAGGACTTGCATGGAAAAATGAGCAAAAATATGTACTACAATGTGTACAAACCTGGTGAAGACCTACAGGTATTGAGGTGAATTTTTTATGAGCGCTAAATACTTATTTTCCCCCAGTATACAAATCAATTCTTTAAAAATCACACAATTTGATTTAGTCCATGTGCTTACGCCTCTGGCAATGCTATAAAACAAAACAAAAAAACTTAATAAAGAATAAATGTAACTTAAGCTATTCATCATTTTGCAGCCCACCCTGTTCTAAAAAATCAGCGATATGCGACATGACTTGACCAACTTGGCCAATAGTTCCATTACTCCACCGTTTTATGACTTTAAAGTATGTTTGCAATAGTCACCGCAAATCTATTCAAATGAAGTGTGTGGGCATGGGCCAATCTGAACTCTCGGCTCTTTGTTGGGATCCATCTTTTGTTGGTAGACAAAGTTACAGGTCAGATCTATGGAGAGGCAACACTACTCACCGTCACAATTTCTGTTTTTCTAGATATTTTTAAGCCATAAAACCACCTGCAATTGAATACATGTAGTAGATCTGGGTGTTTTTGAGCTATCTATACCTGTAATTGAATACATGTAAAGTAGATCTGTTTAACGTCGTATTGTGCAACATTCCAGACAGAGCATTGACATTTCCATAGAAAAAACCAAGTACAAAAAATCTTGTTCCACTGGTTCCACACACATTTTACTTGGCAAGTTAAATTAACTCAAGCCTTAATGAAACTTCCTTAATTCAAGTCGTCTTAACAAAGCAAGAGGGGCTAAACAATTTTGGAAAATATTCACTTACAATTATTCTGATGAGCACTGTGATAAGAGTTGCAATTTTAAACCCGTCCAGAAGAATTGCCAAAAAGACTGAAATATGAAGTGACAAACAAGAACAGTACAAGAATCACATTTCAGAACATGTTTGCACAGATTTAAACTACAGTGTGAGCAGTTTTTTATGTAGAATAAGACCGGATATTTTGTTTTCTGTGGGAAATTATGGTACTAAATAACTGCCCTCTTCGCAATTTGTGTTTGCGTCTTTTAAAATTCTGATTTGATTACAATTAATTTTGCTGACCTACTTGATAATGTGTGAAATGTAGATTGTGGATGACAAAATAGGTGTGGTTAGATAGTTGTCTAACCATCTTTGGAAAAAATGGGTCAAGCTTCGAGGAAAGATTAAATTCAATTTCAACTCAATTTTAATGCATCAATATGTAACTTTCCCCTAAAACAGACTAATGTATGTGTATGTATGTGTTTATTGTACTGACAAACATAAAAACACACAGCCTATAACAGATGTATAGTCTGTCACTTTGTCTCTTTTTGGGTTGTACATGGGCTGGGTTATATGATTCTTGTGTATATATAGTTATGTATAATCACACCAGTCTTACTCCATAGTTGGGTGTTTATATAATGTATGTATTCAGATACTCTTCTGTTGTATTTTTGTTTTTTATAATTTTTGTATTATTAGCAATATGATGACTAATATTGTTTAATGATTGTCTTATGTGTGTTATGTTGTGTTTTTGGGTTCACTGTGTCTTTACGACCTGCCACCCTTGGGTGCTTGCCACACCCTATTTAAGATGGCCACCTGAGCTCTCACTCTCTATTTGTCTGATGAAGGCCTAGTGCCCAAACGTTGCATGTCCTAATAAATCTTCACTTATTGCAAGTAAGACGGTGTGCAGGATTTTTCTACATGTTCTTGAGTCGCTCTCTCTCCTCCAACGCACCCGTTTTGAGGAATTGATGTGCGAAGTTCTCTTACTTAAGTAATGTTATTATTTTGAAATATGGAGTTGACTTTCCATCCCCACAAAGTTGCATACTATCACTTTTACTGCCACTTAATTCATTTAAAGCTATGCTAAATATTTAACCATAAGTTATTACCCAATGCAAACCCATTATATGCACCAAATTGCCCTGTGTAACCCCCAATCCCCCACCCAAACAAAAAGTCCCAGTGCATCTTTTTAAGTTCATTGTCGATGTCTTCTCTGTTGATTCCAGATTTCCAGGACCACAATGGCCAATTGCAGACTCAGCGGCGCGATCCAGACCCTAGTGCAAGTGTTCCATGAGTACGCCTGTAAGGAAGAGCTAGCAAAAAATGAGGGCTTCTCCTTGGACCAGTTCAAGCTGAGCAAGAGGGAGCTCAAAGAACTACTGCACAGGGAACTCAACTTTGACGTGAGTTTGTCTTGTTTCCAGACAGCATCACGATATTCTATAATCTCTACAATTTAAAATGCCTATGACAGGGTGAACTACTAATTTTACTAAAACACAATCAAGTTCATTATATTTAAGACTTCACAACAAAAAAGATGTAAAAAAAAACAAAAAACAAATCACTTCACCATTTTTTTAGGTTTCAGATTTTATTTCCTGGTTGGAAGTCATGATCTCACACAAGAGAATGCCATAACTGTTACCTAGCAACCATCTTGTACACCGGGCCAAATCTCCTAATGTGCACAGATATTAGTATTTGACAAATAAAAATGGAAGACTGCTCTACCTTTACATTTATTATATTAAAGGCAAAAAACATGCATTCTTCTTTGAGTGGAGTTGCCTCTCCACAGATCTGACCTGTAACTTGCTTTGGTTTAGCCTCTGATAATGGAAAGGTCCTAAATGACCAGTTCAATATTTGTAAATTCACATTTTAGAGATGTTATGGCAATGTACAATAAAATATCATCTGGGATAATGAAAAACCATTTATACTGTTGGAAAATGTGTTCTAAAAATACATTTTTGTCTTTACAAAGCTTTTTTTAAAGGTGTGTAATTTAGCTGCTGGACAGTGTGTCACCTGCTTCTCTCCATGGAGATGTACCTAGAATGTTCCACAGTATGGCCATAGACTTATGAATCTCCATGGAGACTTGCAAGCCAAATTACAGGTTATATTTTGTGGAGAGACAACCCCACTCATGGTAAGAATTTTTGTTCAAGGTATTTTTGGGCCATAAATAAGATATAAATGGTTTAAAATGTCCACAGAATGGTATTAAACTAAAGTATTAAGATCTCCTTGGCAACAAACATGTTGCGGACCCCTCCAGAAAAGTTACACAGGGCACCTTTTTAATATACATGTCAAATAATTTCAGGACGTGACAGAGCCCGTCAAGATGGACAAGATGATGAAGCAGCTGGATGACGACGGTGATGGTCAGGTGGACTTCCAGGAGTATTCGTCGTTTGTGATTTCCATAGCGTGTACTTGCAACAACTTAATGGAGTCAATTCTGAAAGATGATTGTGCAGGAGAGTGAAACCCTCACAAGCCACACCCACTGAGCTCAAGAGAAGCTACTTTCATGGTTTTGTTGTCAGTCATCCAACCTCAACATCCAACCTCAATAAAACATCTTTTCCATCTCTTTGTCAAATCTTCTTTTCATATGACAAGTAAGAGCCATGTTTTTTTGGAACACTGCAGGGAAATAGGAAAAACTTTTCTAATTTAAAAAAAAAAAAAAATTGTGTGTCTTGTTTATATATAAAACCATATATATAAAAACCAATAAGGTATTTAAAGGTGCACTGCGCAACTTTTCTAGTCGAGGGTCCATTGCCTGCTTGTCCCTGTGGAGATGTAATTTGTGCCTGTAATTCCATGGGTATTAACATTTTTGGCGTACATCCATCTAGAATTGATTAATTGTGGGTGTTTCTATAGCTCTAAAATACAAGAATCCTCTCCAGTAATGTTTATAGTTGTCTCCCTTGTGATAGAAAGGATTAATGTACCATGGGACAGACAAAGCAGTAACATCTGTGTTGTGCAGTGCACTTTTATATCAAACGATGTAAGTGTGTCCAAGTTGGCTGGTTTGGGCTAAATTCTATTGGTACTCTTTTTGTCAGATGTGAAAGGGCTGCTTTAAAGTTGACAGATAAAAAATAAAGAAATAAATAAAAATTAAACATCAAAATGACAAAATATACAAGAAAATTGTAGAGACAAATACATTAGGTAAAATCAGTCCTCAAAATCGCTTTCCAGGAACTACTTTTGGGCATTATTTATGGTAAGTTTAAGGGACGCTCATGGCTACAGGTAGTGCTCCACTGGCTTCGATAAAATCTTCTATCTCCTAAGGAGGATATAGACTTTTACATACACACACCAGTTTTTAGGTGAGATTTTGAATATTATTTTTGATTCATCCCAGTTAGAATTGTTAAACCAAATCCTTCAATTCTTGTTCAGTAAAAGTTTGAAAAATATGGTATATATGCTGCTTAAAAGTTGTGAAACCAGATGAAAAGGGAAATTACCTACCGCGGTGTGTCCATGAATGCACCCGCCTTTGCGCTGCGCTGCGTAACTCAGAGCGTCACTGATTACAAAGTATAAATAGGTGCTCGTGCTACGGGAGCGTAGCATGGACAGTGTAAAAATATATACAGTATGTGGAGCGTAGTCGGGGTTTTTCGTTTGTGGGAACTGGATTTAAGGTGATGGTGGCCGCTCCTAACACACTACAAGCCCCGTGTAGGGTGCGCCTCCCCTTCTAAATGACCAGTAAATGTTCTTTCATTGTATTTCTGGGCGGGGGTTGGTAATGCTCTACCCAAAGATGATATGTATTTTTCCCTGTATAACAGACTGCCCCTGCTGCTTGCTGCTCTTTATTTCTTTGCCCTTTATTCCTAGTGTGACTTTATCTGAATGTTGTAGGACATAGCTAAGGTCTTGAAAGCAAGTGCAATATATGGCCAAGTTCACAGTGCTTCAAGGTTAGGCCCCTGGGTTAGCACTAGTCACTTTAGCCCAACAGGCCTCTTGGCACATGCACAACATCGAGAACAATCCGCACTTTAATTCTAATTACCTCAGTACTTTAGCACACGCACTTTAAGTACTGATCCTCACAACATTCATATTTACGTAGCACTGGCACTTTGACTCATAGTAAATGTAGGGTTCATCTGTTTGGTGTTCATTAATGTTGTTTTGAGATTTTGAGTTAGGGGCGGGTTAAAGCCTGCATTTGCAAAAGTTAATTAATAAAAAAAAGGAAAATGTTAATGTTTAGAATATTAAAGATGTAATGAACGAATTTTGTGAGAGAAATTAAAAAGGGGACCTCAAAACCACTCAGGACCACTGCATCAGAAACATGACATGACGTTAGAATGACACAGAATGGATAACAGGCTACCTCATTAAGATAAGATCTGCCTTTATTAGTCCCACTGGGGAAATTTCAGTGTTGCAATGCACAGTTCAAGAAGAGCAGAAAAATTGAAACATGCAATAGAACAAGATATAAATAATCGCTTAAAATAATTTAAGAATAGAAAAAAATAAAAACAAACTCTATTATGTACAATAAAAGTAACAGTGCAGCATATGAACAGAATAAATCTCAGTAAAGTGAGTATATTATAATGTTATTTACTGTCCTAATAAATGTTCAGATTTTGCAAGTAAGACGGGATTTTGTGTGTGCAGGATTTTTCACCATGCTCTTGGGTCGCTCCCTCTCCTCCAACGCAGCCATTTTAAGGAATCGATCTGCGAAGTTCTCATCCTTGTAAAAATGAAAAGATAAAAATGTCACAAGTTGCAATATCGCCTTGGGATTAAAGTCTGTTCAGGTCAAAATCTTCCCACAGCACGTAGCTCTGTTATAATGCACGGTTTAAATCCATTGTTTTATATTTGCCACAGAACTTTTACATCTTTATATCTGGATTCAAGTGCCTCAGAAGAGACAAGTCATCCATGGGCATCTTGTAATTGACAGTCAGCCATTATCAAAGCTGATAATTGAGTTACATTTACTTGTTGCTTCTTTTAAAGGGCCAATATTACACAATTTTCTGATCTGTTATAGTATTGTTTACTCATCAAACACATTCCTGGAGTTGTGTTTTGTTTCCCTGACCACCTCTTGGAGCAGTTTAACCTCCGTCCTTCAGGGTGCCGTCTGAGAATGCCCCGGATCAGGACTTTGAGAGCTTGAACTTCCTTTATGACTGAAGCCATGACTGGGATGAATGCTCTCTTGGCTCCAGCTTGGATCAGTCATGGTGAAATGTGGTTACATTTTCTGTTCTTTCTGCATTGTTGAGCATGAGCTTAAGCTGTGGTTAAGTGCACTTTTGAGCTGTATTGTGTCTACTGGATCTTTGACACTGATGCACACCATTTTCCCAGTGGGACAATAAATTGAAAGTTTCATTCACACATGTTTAACACACAAATCCTACAGAGTTCTTCTCTCAGGCAGAAAACACTCTGTTCCACCCTGTGATGTCATGCAGCAGTTCAGAAAGTGCTCCACTGTGTTTTTGAACTCTATTTCACAAGAATCATTTGGAGAATTTCAGCCCCGGAATTGACAATCTCTACTAAACAAAAGGTAAAAAAATTAAAATGTAATGAATAAATGAAACAAAACACAACTAAGTATGTTTTTGATGAGGTAGCAAAACAAAGACCTCTGAAAAAGGTGCGTCTGTATTTTAGATTAAGTTAAAAGCAGGTTCTACTTTTCCACTGGTAAAACAGAGCTACCCAGCAAAAAAGCTTGGCCAGAATTTAAGAAGAACACTTAAATCTATCAGAAAAAGACTTTAAAGTAGTGAAATTATCTTTATATGGATCAAAATAACTTTACCTGACAAGTTAAACTACGTGTAGACCAGAATGAATCAGGCTCAGAACTAGTAAGTAGACAATAAACCTGAAATTATAGCATTTTTAAAATCCTTGCCAGATCAGAGAAATTTGAGATTTTAGCCCCAATTTTGAACGTGAATATGAACAAGAGTAAATGCACCCAAAAATTTCAAATTCTCCAACTAGAGGATTTCATAAATGTAACTTCAGAACTTCAACACATGCATGATTTAAAGGAGCTCCATATGAGATCTGTGGAGAGGTGACCCCACTCATGTTGAGAATGCGTATTTTTAAGGTAACAACACGCGAGTAGTAGTATAATGCCGTACTTTGGAACTTTCCAAGCCAAACAATGACCTGATTTTCATTCGGACATGCAGATGGAGGACACAGTGCACCTTTTAATCTCTTTGTAAATGTATAGCTCATTGGCAGTGCCTTGACTTTAATTGACCCACGTAGCTTAAACCCCCCTCTCCATTGTCCAGACCAGCCAATGTGAACTTAATCCTGTCTGGAGAAATTCAATATCTTTACAAAGAGGCACGAGCTTTGTCAATTATAAAACAGGGGACTGTAAAACAATTTCAGAATCAAGATGTTAAGTTGACAAGGTGTGTAAAATGTGGGTGTCTCGGATTTCAAATAAAGCTCTTGAAACTGATATCGTGCATCAACAGTGCCATCAAGAGGAGAAATGCAGTATTTTCACACACACTTTGAAGAGATACGCAAGGAAAAAAATAAAATAAAATGTTCTCCTTGCATCAAAATTTGACCTTTTTTTCTGCAAAGGCTGATTTCATTCGACACCAAAAGGCAACAGATTACAAATTTAAAGCTGCACTGTGTAACTTTTCTATCTCCTCGTCTCATTGCGGCGTCATTGCTTTGCCTCAGATGTTCCGCAGTGCAGCATTAAACAAATATATCTTGTATTTATTAATTTATAGGCGTTTTTATTTCTCAAAACTGCCAAAAAGAAACAAACGGCTTGTCTCCATGGAGAATTAAATGTCACACTGTAGAACATTCCAGGACAAGACGATAATAACTTCAGAGTCAAAAAGGTCGGACAATGATAAAAACTTTAGCTGTCCATGCTGTAGTAAAGGACTTTTAATTTTCCTTTTTTTCATATTACAGAGCGCCTCGGTTCTCTTCTGTTCTTCACTGCTATACACACATTTTACTTCATCTTCATCTTCCACACAGTTCCTTTTAAGGTTTTCAGTTTTGGGTTAAAACATAATAATAGTCTAATTATAAATGTCCGTTAAACATGACAAGTCTTCATGGCCAAATAAATAAGAACAAGATATGCCTGAAACTCCATACAAAAATACAATAAAAAATTGTGCAAAGGCAAAATGTTGTCAAATGTGCTCAAATTATCTATGCTGCTTCAGAGCCACCAGTACAAAGTTTCTTGGGGAGAAGTTTGGGTTGAAGAGAGGAACCAGCTGACTGCACACACCTGGAACACAGAACATACAAGAAACTCCATAAGGTACGAAATAATATACTATAATTCTGCATAAAATATAGACAGATGAAGTATCAATAGTGTAAGTATAAACCTTCTTTCATTAGATGCACTGTGTAACTTTCCGAGTGGAGTGTGCTACCATGGAGACGTTGCTTTGCCTGGAATTCTTCAGTGTGCTATTAAACTTATCTATTTCCATGGAGACGAGCTCCAAGCCAATTTACAGGTCTTATCTGTGGAGAGGTGGGCCCACTTAGCGTAGATTATATACTTTTTAGGGTATTGTTTTATTTAAAAAAACAACTATAATTAAATAATAAGCAAGTTTAATGCCATATTGTAAAACATTACAGGAAAACCAATCTCATAATGAATTTCTGTTGATGATTTGCTTTATTCATGAGTTCATAAGCTTCATGTTATCTGCTAAATTTTGAGGACTTTTCCCCTTTAAAAAGATATTTTAATTGCTATGGTAACAGTCCGAATCTTTCATCATTCAGAAAACCATAAAAATTAGAATTTATTTGTTCTTACAGTCGCATGATGGCTGCTTCAATTGCCACGGTAACGGTAACCCAGATCCCTCTTGTTTCATTACACCACACTTAATATAACAATAAAGCCTGATTTTAACTTAAATAATAGTCTAAATAATAGATTCCAAATTTGAGAGAGTTATGATTCATACAATTCTAGAAATGGGCAGTGAATAAATGTAGGAATGTGCATAACCACACAACATAAAGTCCTAAATTTGAAAGGAAAAGAAATACAAGTTTTTAACCGAAATTGTAGGCTGAGCTGGCACAATTATCAAATCACAAAGTCTGCAATTATTTAGGTAATAAAATGTTCCCTGAAAAGAACAAAATATCCTGCTGTGCCTGTAGTTTAGACCTCTACAAATATGTCCTGAAATAAATGGGATTCTTGTATCATTGTAGGTCATATTTCAGTCTAATATCTCTAAAAGCTCCTGGAGTAGTTTACAATGAGCACTCTGAATATGTGTCTGTAAAATCACAATTACATTTTTCGGCAATATCGACGTCAATACTTCGCTGGATCGGATATCGGTTTCCAAATATAACTTCAGCTGATATCTTGGTTGTACATATGACTTTATGTAATGAGACTATTTACTGGTGTAGTCGGCCAAGAAGGTCTCATAATATTTGAACTTTTTATACAGGGCTGTTCTGTAGTTGCATATGGGATACATGTGGGATAAATAACAGCTACACATTTAGATCAGTTCCGTCTTATTTTATTTCTGTTTAAATTAAATAAATGCAGTTTCCAGTCTCTGCACAGGCATCGCCATAGTATCGAAGCTGGTATGGTACTGGTCCTAATGCACACGCTCACCGTTCTCCTGCAGGTAGATGATCCGGTCGAGCAGAACCAGACTCTCCACCACCGGAGCCAGCAGCAGAGCCAGGCTGAAGAACATCACCACCCTGCCCTGGTGCTGCAGCATGGCCTCCACACGAGTCGAGTCCAGGGGGAGGTCAGGGGGCAATCCCACACGTGCCAACCCCAGACCAGCGTACCTGCAAAGAAAGTCAACTTCAAGGTCAAAATATAGGCCAAAAGGTCATTCATCTCCAGATCTGTATTCCTTATGATTTCCCCTTTCCAGAAATACTTTGGTTTTTAATATTGGACCAGTAATTGCTGAGTAAATGCAATTTTTGAAATTCGGTGACCGTGCAAAAAAGTGAAACAATGAAATTGTGATATCTCGGCAACCGTTACTTCGATCATGCTAAAATGTGAGATTTTGGCTTTCTTGGCTTTGACTTATCCATTTCTTTGGCAATTGGACAATGTGAGTGTTCAAATTGCAATTTTTGGGGCAAACTGAGGTGAAATGACCCATAAAAGGTAAACTCGTTCAAATCCAATTATAGCTTCACAGATAACAGTTGTACTGGTAATTGTTTTGCACCTAGTTTATTTTTTACATTCTTTTCTGGCAATATGTAGTTTGCTGAAAGAGAACCTTCTAAAACAAACCGTGTATTTAATTTAGAAACAATTGGATACTTGTGCCTATACCAATCCAGAAATTATGCAAAATGGGGCACCTTCCCATAGAAATCATTTTGTCATTTGTCATTTTGTCTTTTCCCTATTTGCCAACAGTGTCTGCTTCAAACCCACAGCTATCAAACCAAACACACGACCAGCTCCACTCACTCAGTAAAGTGTAACAGATGAGCCTTCTTTATGGTCTGGATCCCGGCTCTCTTCAGGTCCGGCCTCACATCTCGTATGAAGCTCTCCAGCATGGCTCTGTAGCAGTGTGTCCTCAGCAGCTCGCTCCCCTCTCTCAGCCTCCTTATGTAATCCTCTATGGCGTGGCATGACCCCTCCCGTGCCTTGTATGACAGCTGGTGCCCGGGCAGACCCCCCACCCAGCCGCTCATGGGGTACCCAAACTCCGAAGGGCCATCCTGGGTGAGGGACGTGGGGCAGGGGCACTGAACCAGCCCCGGAGGAGTCGGGTTCTCCTCGGTGGTGATCTTCATGTAACAGCAGGCCACAGACGTGATGCCGCGTACGTGTGGGCACTTGACAAAATGGCGGAGAAGGGTGGCGCTCAGGTCTCCGCACGCGTGGAGCCCCGTAAGGACGAAGTCTGAGAAGTTCTCCTGGTCGCAAGGATAAGAAAATAACAAACATTTTGAGTTACTATTATTGTGAGGAAAAAATATGCAAGAGTTTAAAGTGCATATATCTGGTTTTCATGTTGTATTACTTGTTTCAGGTCAGATTTGTGGAGAGGCGTCAGAATAGGTGTTTTTCAACCAAAAAGTTACAGTTTGTAGTGCACCTTCAAGCTAATTTTCATTAACGTATAAAGGGAGTTGTCAAAAATATAGTTTTTGCTACTTTTGTTATACTATTGAAAGAAGTTACTGTAATTTATCTTTTATAATTTTGTAATTAGTCGAGAGAATACAATATATTTGCAATATACTTCAAATTACCATGATCTCAGTATGAAGAAGAAGTATGTGAGCTGGTTTCAATCAAACTTTCTGAAAGTTGAGGTGATATAAACAGCCTACGTGAATTGTACTTTAGTGGAGAATAGATTAAATGGAAATGACTTTTTTTTTTCTTCTAAAATTGTCAACAATATTACTTTTTGATCTCTTATGATTATATTGTCACTTGAATAGTCACCATTATTGATAAACAAATCATCTTAACATCCCAACCTGGTTGTCACACATGGATTCCTCAAAGACGTTCTGGGTTTGTTGGCAGCAGTTGAAAGATGACAGCTCATTCTTAGTCAAACGTTCTTGTGTTATCTCTGTGAGTTGTGTGTTAGATTCTGTGTCTTGTTTTGTTTCATGCTTGGAAGCCTTTAACTTCTTTTTATGTGGGCCAAAAGTGGGTGGACTTTGGCTGGCATAGGGTGATGATGACCTCAGCTGTTTGAGGAAGTCTCTCCATGAAGAGTTGGGGTCGACCCAGCCGGCCACATGACGAGGAGGGGAGTTTGGCATTGGGAAGGTGCAGTTCTGGAAATTTCAAAATAAATACAAGTTGAGTGAATGACTAGTATTGGTGTAATCTATGATACACATATTATATTTTTTTTTACTAGGTAACAGCATGTCTATATACAGTCCAATTCTGTTAGAGCTGCATTTAATGATTATTAACTGTTGACTAAACTGGCTCATTTTTTCAGTTACTCGACTAGTTAAACAATTTATATTGTACATTGAGACTTTTAAATACATTATTAACAACCAAATAGAAGTTAAAATATGTTGGCCGATGGTTTGTAGTTTTTTAATTTTGATTTAATAACGCCACTGTCTGAGTTTTAAAACAGGCCTTTCCAGATGTGTTTTAGAGTCTGCATTCCAGATAATGATTATGACAATCAAAATATATCAATAAATTCTACATTATTGTCAACTAGTTAGGTTTAGTTAATTAATTCTAGTTTTTACACTTGCCCTTTTTTGCTTTTCTTTATCCAAGGCCCATAACAACTGTTTGTCAAACACAGTTGCCATGGAAACCAAGTGCTGATCAGCTTCGATTGCAGTTACTGACAGTCCAAGGCCATAAGACAGGAAACGAGTGAGATGACCCTGTTAGGGGCAGAGCATGGTCAATTTGTATAAAAAGTTTGATTGCAATTGTGACTTGAATATATTCATAAGATCCTTACTTGTCCAGAGCCAACATCCACCACTCGGTCGCACCCGGTCTCATCACAAATTCTCTTCACCAGCTGAACATAGAAATAATAAAGACGTTACACCAAAACATTACTGGTTTCAGCCCATTTAAAAGTCCTATATTACTGTTAGGCTGTCTGTATCTCCAAAGCTCAAAATGCTCTGTTCCACCTTATGATTGGATGAAAACGTTTTCAAGTTAACAGCTATGTTTTACCCTTAGTTCAGGAGTGACTGGCAAAAAATACAGTTGAGAATATCTTGTTTTACCATATCGCATCACAAGGTGGAACAGAGTGTCTTCTCTTTGAGAGAGGAACTCAGCCTACATATGCAGGGTTTGTGTGTAATGAAGAAGCAATACTATAACACATGAAACAAACCATAATATGGGCTTTGAGAAAAGGACCTAACTGTACCGTGCCAAGCTTGCGTATTTCATGCTGTTTCTTTGGTTTGACGTGTTTCCTGAATATATGCCCCAGCAGTGAGCTCTGACTCTGGTTCTCCTGGAACTCCAATGGCTTCCCCGTCCCAGGGGTCGGATCTCTTTTGTGGCTGTCCTCCCTAGGAAAGGCTAAAGCATGAGCCGTGGCCCTGAACGCCAGCAGGGACAGGGGCCAGACTGAAGGGTACCTGGAGGAAAGGACGATTATTGTAGAAGTTATTACAAAATACAAAGTGATTAATATTTGTCATAAATATATTTCTGTGACTGTGTATGCTATCCATTCCCTGGAACTGTATCGTTTTTGTTTTTTTTTGTTTTTTTTAATTCACAAGCAATACTATAGCCACCAAATGATTCCTCCTATAGACTTCAATATTTTAAAAAGATAACTAATTATTGATTCACCATCATTTTACCTCCTGTCTTTGCAGGTAGAATCCAGTAACAGATCTGCTATCTGAGGAAAAGACAGGTCTTTGAGGGCGAACTGCCAGCTGCTGGGTAATGTCTGCCACAGGTCCTCTGTGAAAAACTCCTGAGGGGCACAAATATCACCCTCTAAGAATGCATTTTGATTGTCTCAAACAGAAGATTCATTCACTACATTGTGTTCACTTGCATACACAATTCGTAAACAAACATACAATAATATAGGAGTCGGACAGGTGCCTGTATTGCGAGAGGAAAGACGTGATGTTTGTCGCCAGCTCTCTTTGTTGTTCTGCAGTAAAACTTTGAGTAAACATGTCTTCATTTTGACTTGAAAGAAATTGCATAGGTTTTTATTGGTACCACGCTAATGCTAACACTAACTTAGCTCTGTTCTTTGTCTACCCAGCTTAACTTGTAAATCGGTTCAATTACTGAAGCTACTGTTAAACCTAAAACTGAAATTCATTTATACGAGTTTATGGCTATAATGTACATACATTTAATCTTACTAAACACTAACACGCTAACAGTAAACACGCTAACTGCAGCTAGCGTGCTAACTTATGGGCGGTTGCATTCATTTACAGCTCGTTTTTTGAAGATACTTCCCATTAACGTTATGTCTTTGCAGACTCAGGCAGTTCCAAAATTGCTCACTAAAATAATATTAATAAATTATAAGCTATAACCTATAACGTAATTTGAATCGTAAATGCATTTTCTAATTCAGATCAGATAAAAAGATTTAATAAATATAACGTTAGTTCTATCACACATTAAGGAACAATGGGTATTGAACGCGGCATAACCTGGAACCAATCAGAGGCTGTTTTGACCCGGCACTGACACATGTGCTGGGACGTTAGGACGATAGAGAAGGTTTGTGTAACTTTAGTTTAAGTCAAAATATGAATATTGCTCCACCCAAAACAAATGACGCGTTGTATCTGAGTTTAGAATGACTTACTGTGGTGTGGTCCTAGAAGACTAAAGGAATATAACTTAAAGCTGCTGGTTTATGTTGTGTGATCTTTATCAACGCTACGATCATCCAACAAAGACGTGAGTATAGCTTTCTTAAAACAATGGATTACGCTGTAATTATTCCAGATAACCTTTTTTAATTGTCTGATTGTCATAGTCATCGATGGACTTTCTTTAGGCGACCTATGTGGGCAGTTTTCAAAGTTTTTTATACTGAAGAGTTCACATTGTCACCACAAATAAATGCTATTTTGCCTCACCTATCACGTTATGGTACAATTAAATGTGTAACAACCTGTAATAACATAATTGCATTGAAAAATTGGAGGGTTTGGGTTATTATTGTATGTTATTACTCTGCATATCTGGGTTGTAGATGGCATTATAACATTCTATTGGCCAATTATATTTTACACTGATAGGGACCAGGTTAATATTGCTGTTAAAATGATACATACTGATTTTTGTTGTAATGCAGTGAGTTTTTAGGTGAAGCCATGTAGCCAATGTTGGAAATGATCAGGTTCAACTTTTGTAAATATTCCTTTTGGATATTTCATGGCAAAGTATAATGTAACTAAGAGGGAAACCTGGCTCTTGAGGTGTATCAGAACAAGTAACAGACCACATATGCCTGGACACCTGAGGAATTAGATAAAATAGATAAATATAAAAAAAAACATAGATAAAATATTGCATGGCGATGTATAAACAAAGTACTTTGATTTAATGTTGAAAATGATGTTCTACTGTCTAAATAAGTAGTGTTAGTAGTAGTTTTTTCTTATCATTGTGGTTTCAATATCAAAACTATTCCTTAGCATCAAAATCAAGTTTGAAATGTTTGTATTGTGACAGTGTATGTGGGTGTGTTATGGGGTATTGCTACAAAAAATAACATTCGATTTTTTTTTTTTTTTTCAGCTGAGCCATGTCGGACAACAAATCACTCAAGAAGCGCTGGAAGAGGAAATTGAGAAAGATGAGACAAACTAACTATAACCTTGAACCTCTCTTAAACCGTCCACATAATGTACATGACACACATAATACTCATAATACTCTTAATACCAACACATCACATTGCAATGAAACTGGTTTAACAGAGAATCAGGACACTTCTATCACAGTAAGGATTCAAATAGAAGACAGCTCAGGTCAGTCCTCTTCTCAGACGTCTGCTCCTGTAAGATCTCAGGTTACTACTAGCTCTACTCCGCAGCATCACTGTAAGCCAACCACCTCAGCACACCACCAGCCCTCATCTTCTGCCGGTGTGGAACCTCCAAAAGGACAACGAGACTCTAGAATGGACCCTGCGAGAGCTGTTGCAGGTCCATCCATACAAAGCAGTGGTCAAAGGATGATCCAGGGCTTCTCTGCAGTAGCTCACCCCTCTAAGTGTTTGGCCATAGACTGTGAGATGGTGGGGGCGGGCCCCAAAGGACACATCAGTCAGCTTGCAAGGTGCAGTATCGTCTCATACGATGGAGACGTTGTGTACGATAAGTTTATCCAACCGCCTCTGCCCGTAACGGACTACCGCACGAGATGGAGCGGCATTAGGAGGAGTGACCTATATGGCGCTATGCCGTACACCCAGGCCAGGAAAGAGGTGAGAAGGAAAAAAGTTGTGTAACCCAACTTATACTGTAAGTTATATGTATAATGCATTTTGTGTTCTGTAGCTTCTCAGATGATACTACATTGAACTAATTTGCAGAAACTGATATCTCAGTTTGGAGGATCTGTCCTTTTTGCCATCATGTACTGTATTATTAATTGCAAGATGAATAAACTGGCTTAAGGAGGAATGCATTTTTAACTAAATCTAAAATTTATTGGCTATTAAAAGGACTGCAAGACTATTTTTTTTGACCTCTCCATATATTTTCTCATGCACATCACACAATTCATGTTTTTATTAATTTACATATTTCTTAGAAGTCTACAAAAATTGGGGGATATGCGAAAAAGAGGTGTAAAGTTGTGATTCTCATTTTTGTTAAACCCATGTTACAGAATTAATCCTTGTTGTGCATAAGCTCCATAAGCTCTACTTTGGAGCTAAACAGTAACAGTCATATTGGCAGTTGTGGTGAGATCTTATTTTTTTACTGTCAGATCCTGAAGCTGCTCGAGGGGAAGGTGCTGATAGGACATGCCATTCACAATGACCTCAAAGTGCTAAACTACTCCCACATCAAAGCTTTGACCAGAGACACGTCCCGGATCCCCCTGCTCAACGCTAAGGCTGGTTTTCCTGAGCAACAGGTCGCTTCACTCAAGAGGCTCACCAAGGCCATCTTCAATCGGGACATCCAGGTACCACAACCCTCTTCTTCTTCTATACAAGTCCTGTCCAGTTTTATTTACACAACTCTTTAAAAACAACGTGGTTAATCAAAGTCCTTTGCACAAATTCAGAGTGTCATATAATAAAGTCCAAATGACAGGTTAAACTACAATTTTTTATTAAACATAGTTACAATAGTTTTTTTTTTCTGTTACGTTATCATTTTACTTCCTGGTTAGATATGAACAACAGATATGACATTGATAGAGGTAATTCCAGTTCAGTTACCTAACAACTATAATTTAAACAAGGGCCAAAAAGATAGCACATTGTCTAAATTGTTCTGTCGCTATTATTAAACAGATAATTAAAAAAATGGCTGCACCTTTATTTTGTTAGATTAAATCAGTCAGATAAATGCATTCTTTGCATGTGAACTGTTTGAATGGAATTTTCTGTTGATCATTTAGATAGAGGTATTCCATTTTAGAAGTCACCAGTACTTTCTGTATTTTTATACTTTTATTCTCAACTTTTTTTCACAAACTGCCACTTAACAGATGTAAAGCTACAGCTTTTCATCGCTAGTAACTAGAAAAAGTGTAACTAGAAAACTGTTAAATCTGCCATATGCACTTTGAGTTGAGTTATACGTGCTAGCAGTACAATGATCCTGTTAACTGTGGTTTTTACTTTACTACTTTTGAGATATATAATCATTTGTAACATCGTAAAAACGAATATATAACATATATTTTTTGCCTAACTAGTGTTTTCTATTTCTTTTTTTACTCACTAGTCTCTAGTCAAAAAGACAAATTTGATGCATTGTGGACAAACTGGGAAAAAAATATCCTAAACCTAGCAAAAACTCTCCAATAATATGCAGATACCGATATTGAAACCTGTGCATCGCCCACTCCTGGTTCAAGTTTGTGTTCTTGTGTCTTCAGACCGGGAAGAGGGGCCATTCGTCGGTGGAGGATGCTAAGGCCACGATGGACCTCTACAAAGTGGTTGAAGTGGAGTGGGAGCGCAAGCTGGCCGCCACAGCTCCAAACAGTTGATCAGAAAATAAATGAACCATAATGATTAGGGTTCTTAATTTTTAGAAACTATTATTTTTATTCTTTTAACTCACTGATGGTTATATCTGTCTATCAATCTATCTTGGACTGTTGGAGTAGAGCTTCATTCTCAGGTAGATCTCAAACTATGCTGCAGTCACAAGATAGCACATGAGATCATATTTTAAATAACTTTTAATAGCCAAAGATTGTTTATTCTACTGTTGTCAGAGTTGTGCAAAGTTTCCAAAAATCGTATGCCCATAAGAGTATTATTACTGAAAGGGCCAATATTATGCTATTTTCTGACCTATGTTATAATGTTTCCTCATCAGACAGACCTGGAGTTGTTTTGTGTCATTCACTCAAATGGAAAACATTCACTAGAATAATTTGGATATTTCAGCCCTGGAACTGCCAATCTCTACTGAACTGAAGGCAAAAGGAGCTGTTAACTTCAAAACTACTGCTTCATGATGTCACAAGGTGGAACAGAGCATTTTGAGCTTTGGGGATGTAGACAGACTAATGATGAAAGGATTACTTAATTGTGTGAATGAAATTAAACACAACTCCAGGTCTGTTTTTGATTCTAACATGACTAAAAGCTCACAAGAGTTAATTTTGTGTAATATAGGACCTTTAATAATACTCTAGTTAGTACAAATATCAAGTAATGGTTCAAGAAATTACTCAAAAAGTGTAAAAAGTGAGAGGAAACTACTGCTCAAGTAAGAGTAGCTGTAAAAGTAGCAGTCTGTATGTTTTTAAATTTAACTTCTTGTGATTAGATGGAGAAAATATGAAATTAAATGAGACAAAACTAAACTAAGGCAACTACAGAAACAGTGGCGCAGGAAACCCCAATGTTGTAAATATATAAAGGAACTGTATGTAGCCTGCGCTCTATGAGAACTACAACCAACTGCATTGTGTAGCTTTTCTGGTGGACGGTCTGCTACCTACTTGTTGTGTGGAGATGTTATTACTTTGATTGGAAAGTTGCATGGTATGACTTTAAACATATCCATCAAGAGGGTTTGATTTATACGCTGGAACATTCTATACCAGGGGTCTGCAACCTTTATTATCAAAAGAGCCATTTTGCCCCCTCTTCTACCAAAAAAAAATCGTAGGGAGCCACAAAAAATAACAGAGCTTATAAACGTTTTCTTTATAGTTTATTTTACCTTTTACAATCACTGAATATAACAACAGAAGTGCAGTGTGCATTTGTAGGCATACTTTGAAATCAATTAAACTGTGAACTGTAGGCCTATTTAGGTTCTTCCTGTATTTTGTAAAAGTAAAATAAAAACTATATATCTGTATTTTTTTCGGCCTGTTGTGGAAGTGTCTTTTAACGTTACATTTTTTGTTGTTCGTTATCTTCTCGCCACATGTCAAGCAAGAAGGTCAATGACGATGAAGGCAAATGAATATGTCCACGCTGAATTAAACTCTATTTTCTTTCGAAACTTTTCATGGTTCGTTATTTTAATAGATCCATGGTTCGCACACGACAAAGGCGAAGGCTGATGACGTTATGAGACTGACGTATATTTTCATTGACAAGTTAGAAATGAAAATCAGTTCTTTTAAAATTAGATGACATCAACTCAAACTCCAAGATAACTGCCCAACAAAATAAAATAATATGAATAAAATGAATTAAGAAATACCATTTATTTCTGTTCGTTTTTTTTGTTTTTTTTCAAGGCCAAAGGAGCCGCTACAATGAGGGCGAAGAGCCACAGGTTGCAGACCCCTGTTCTAGACAAATCAGTAACATTTCCATGGAGACAAGCAGATGGCGTACCCTCCACTAGAAATGGTACACAGTGCACCTTTAAGAACTAAAGCACCTAATTACACTGCAAACAATTTGGCCATATCCAATAATTATATAATGAAGTTGTTATCAGTAAGAGCTCCATTTGATTTGAGCACATCTACCTCATGTTTGGGGACACAGTTAGTTCATGTTTATGGAATTTAAAATCAAAATTTTACATACAGTTTCTTTAATATTGACATGTGAAGCTTCTGTGGGGTAACCAAAACTTTTACTGAAGTTCTGTTGCTTTGTAAAATCTTTGATAATAAACATTTTAAAAGATTCATTATAATGATTTTGTAAATATTCTATTGTTAAAAAAAACAAACCCAAACATACCTTTTTACTTCATTTTCTTTTAATTTCACAGCCATAGTTCCCTGCAGGGGAGCCAACACAGGAGGGGCAAACGGGTCTACTGTCGCAAGCCTCAAAGTCTTAGGAGCCCAGAATTAGAACCTCTGATTATTAATTAATATTAGGAGGGGGCCTATGTGAGTCTTATTGCCCTGGGCCCCCAAATTTCTGTCAACAGGCCTGGTTCCCTGTGATGTCTAATATAAGAAACAGTGTGTGTTTGCAGTTTGGACAACACTCAAAACCAATAATGCCCAAGTCATTTTCCTGCTCTGGATTATCCTCACACTTCTGGTCCCTCTTAAGCTCCTCATATGGGAAATAATATCCCTAATTCCTGGTAAGACTTTGTTATTAGCACAGACTCAGAGGGAGGCTGGGGATTTACATAGGACTGAGTGGAAGTGTTATTGTAGACACATTTTTAAATATAGTTTTATATTAAGGTGTATTGTGTAACTCTTCAGTGGAGGGCCCCTGAAATGCTTTTCTTTTCATCTGGAGATGTTATTGTTACAGTATGTCTGGAATGTTTCACAGTATGGCATTAAAACTTTATCTACTACTCTTTATCTAGTACAACTTTAAACTATGCTGACATATTTTTCCACCCTTTCCATTAAATTTGCAAATTATATTTCAAAGATAAACTTATTATGAAGTAAGGTTGCCAAAAGTGGGACTGCACAGGTATAAGGCCACATGATAATATAAAATAAAGCACTACGATTTAATGCTGAAATGTTGTCCTAGGCCATTATATCACAGGTCTATATTTTAGCTGGACATATTAGTGACCATGGGAGACCAGCAGCCTATTCTGAGGAGCATGGAGGTGTTATACAGTGTTATGAGATCTTTGATACACTCTTGTCTTCTTTTTGCAGTATTATGGCCATTGTAGCCTGTTTTTTTTATTGTTTCATGTTACTATTTTATTATTTATTTTTATTTAAATTCATCATAGGCTAATAACAGGATAATAATAAACGTTGGCATTAAAATATAGCCAAGAGGAGGTTGTGTAAAAGTGTAGGCCTGGTTTAATTTAGGCCTAAATCAGATGCGTCCGGCTGCGGTGAGGAGGGAGCTGCTTTTGCTCTGGTCATTAGAAGCCAAGGGGACTCGTGTGGTCTGGAGAAGGGGCAGGGCTCCGGAGGAGGAGGGGGCTTTATTTATACGGCCCGGTGCAGCGTGCTTCCCTCGGCTCACCTCTCCTCCTCTGTCCCTCTCTTCCTCCTCTCTTCCTCCTCTCCTCCTCCTCCTCCTCTCCGGTCCTCCGGTCCTTGTCCGGGCTCAGGGCAGCAGCTGTAGCGGGGGCGCTGGGAGCGGACCGCGGACTCACACACGCCGCGCACCTGCGCTCTGGACACAGCCACAGTTTACAAATGGACCCTAAAACTCGGAGGAAAAGGTTTGTCTCATAAGTTAAGTAGCCTGTGCTTAATATTGAAACTTAGTTTAGGTTTTGGTTTTAATTATTACTTTACTCCAGAATGTAAATAGGTCCATAGGCTGCATGTCATTAACCTCCTATTAGCACATCGGCTACTTCCACCGAGGCTAATCACGCCTCACTCAGTCTGGCGCTTTTACTGTACTTTTCAAACTAGTTTCTGTCGCCCATATTTTGTAGATTTTTTATTTATTTATTTTTTCTCATGCATTTGCTTTTTTTGCATTTCTGTTTTTGACAAAAGTGATTTAATTAATAACTCTACTTAACTATTTGTTCATAGATATATTGTTAAACTAATTCCCATTAGGTTTCCAAAGGGCAGATCAACTCCAACATTAGTAAAATTTGCTAAAACACAACACAGAGAAATGACCTTGGCCAAGTTTGGCTAGTCACAGATCAGTGATCCTTGTAGAAGATGTTTTTTGCAGACACTTATGTCTTGTGACCCATCCTCTGTTTTGCCGCTGAAGTGAGTCAGCACAGGCTCAGACAGAGCAGTGCTTCAGACTGAACAGATCCAATGCTTGTGGAATATCAACATGTGAGGGCCCACCATCCCTGTGCCTCCCTCTTCCTTCCCCTGCCCTTCTTCGCCCTCCTTGGCTGCTCCTCTCTTCCTGTAAGGCCAGGCGGGGGACAGAGGTTGCCACGGAGATGGACAGACCAAGTCATTTGAGGTGGCCCGATGTGGCACTGGTGCTGGGCCAACAGTGGGTGGTGGTCTGCACTGCAATCTGTTCAATGGGAAAAAGAAAACCAGTCAAAAGAGTAGGATGAACTTTAAGAGAGGTTATTCACATCACATCATAATTTAGCTTTGTCCGCCAGTTGTTGCACGTTGTATTTGAACTTTTTATTATACTTTGCAGATCCGCTGTTGTTTCCTGGCATTCTGGTTTTTATTTGATGTGGCCAGTCCCGCCTCCTTCAGTGCAAAGATGTGACGTCTGCTGCATTTTAATGAAACGGATCCAGTGCATCTGGGCCTTTCACTCCACTATTTTATGCACACACAGATTTGGGTTGAAAGAACAAAGTACATACTACAGTTCAATTTTAATACATTTAACATGGAAATGTGAAAGACCAAATAGACTGAAAAGAATCAAGGATGACAGGATATTTGGTGCCTTGTGATGCAGGGTTTTTGTGGCCTTTCTGTGATTAGCTTTTAACCAAGATGAATTCTGCACTCACACAAGATTGTTCCACTCTTTGTCTTGTTTCCATTGACAGGTCCAGTAATTGTAAGATAGACCAAAACTATACATTTTTATAGCAGGCTGCTGAAGCCTCAATATCTGACAGATCTGGGAAAAAGACAAATATTGGAGTCAAAATGTTGTCCATCCCTCATTTAGAAATATCCTACAGTAATAACAATGCATTAGTCTTAATTTTTCATTCATTCCATAGCCAGTGGCGGTAAGCTACTATTGTAGCCAAAACTGCCCTGTGGCAGACTGACAGAAGCAAGGCTGCCAATCTGGGCCATTGGCGCACTCACCCATACACAGCATTCACACTAGGCAATGTGGGTGAAGTATCCTGCCTAAGCCACTGGCGCCCCACTGTGGGACCTGGAATTCCCAGTGGTCTCCCATCCAAGTACTAACCAGGGCCAGACCTGCTCAGCTCCTGAGATCTGATGAGATCAGGCTTTGATAAAGAGGACTGGCCACAGTAAAACCATACAATCCTTTTCTTAAGTTCAACAGTTTGAGTGCTTTTAACTTGGTAGGAGTTAAAAGCCTCTCAAAATGTGTGCTACTTCTTCTTCAACAGAAGAGGCGAGTGTGGAACCTCTCATGACCTTGACTGACCTCAGTGGGCTGAGCTGTGGTCACACGTCCAGACCTCTGCTGCTGTTTGTTTAGCTCATAAGCAGCCTCTGCCTCTGAGTCATGACATTACACAAGGTCACTCCTTCTCTCTGACACATTTACATTTCATTTAAATATTGATATGGTGGATATGTTCTTTGCACCTCAACAAATTCTGTGTAAGGTCATTGTTGTGGTTGAATATACTAGTCAAATAGCACTGCTATTGAATCGTAGAGAGTTTTTTTTGTGTGTGTGTGTGTGTGTGTGTGTGTGTGAGAATAATGACTATTTAATTACAATCGTAATAGTAATTAACTTCTGTTTAGAATCGATCTACATAAAAGGCTTATTAAAAACAATAAAAATGGCTATGAAGCACATAGCCTTTTATTTATTGCCATTTAACACCAAAAGAGTCAATTTTTTTCCTTCAAAAGCTGAACTCTACCGAAACCACATACTTTGTTGACTTGAAATTATATTAGGTCTGTACTTAAATGTTAATTAGGACAGTATAGAATTAATTGTTTGAAATAATAAGGATCTCAATAATGAACCTATTTATTAGCCATTATGATTTTGGTCAAGCTCTGGTATCAAATTCATTTTCTATTGCGTTTTACAGTCCATTCAGTTTTTATGCAATACTTAAACCTCAAGACATTGGCGCTCAGGACATGATGAAAAGAATATGATCTTTTTTATTGTTATAGAAAAAATAATTGAGATACTTCTTATTCTTATTCTTATTTGCCCCTCCTGTGTGTGGGAGCAGATGGACAGAGGCAGGGCTGTGTCCTTGGGTCTTTGTTGTGTCTTTGAGGAGCAGTGGAGAGTGAGCAGAATCCTGATGTCTCCCAGCCAGACCAGTTACATTAGCATTATGATTTCACTTGTGCTTTCCAAGGGGATTGTGCTTTTGTTATTCAGCTTAAAGTGCGGCTAAATCAACTTATTATTAACTGTGTTCACTGTACTTTAATAGCATTATCACTGTTCACTGTTCCTGTTCTCTTTTAAGGCAATGTTAGAGTTGGTAAGTTGCAGAGTTAATGGTGCATTGTGTAACTTTTCTTTGTTTCTATGGATATGTCATTGCTCGGCCTGTTAGCTTCCAGTATGAAACATATCCGACTTTAAACAGCCTTACTATACTTTTATTTAATTACAGGTGGTTTTGGTTGCCTCTCCAGAGATCTGACCTGTAGCTTGGTCTGGTTTGGTTTCTGTGATGGTAGAATGGTTCGGTTTCGTACTGTCAACCATTCAAGACAAAGTAATAATGTCTCCATGGAGAAAAGTGACACAATGCACCTTTTAATAGTGAAAACAAAAAACAGATTAGTGTTTCGTTGCAGTTTAAAATGTTAGTTAGACTGGACATGTTTTGTTTCTTCACAGACTGGGAGCGCCTGTGTCCATGCTCTGGTGCATCGTGTGTCTGCTGATTCTGCCTTCATCCTCCTCCTCCTACCTTGAGTCTGGTAGATTATGCACACTACATCACCTGTAAATCACATGATTTCCATGTATGCATTCGGCCATGATGCAAATCAACTCAAACAGCTCACAAGAGTACAATATAAAATGACTGAGACACCTGCCATTTGCTGTCAGCCGAACCTGATAACCTTTCCTGCCACTCCATTACCTCAGTAGCCATTGGTGTGAAATACACTCTCCACTCAATTTTAAGAGGCTGGCATTTCAAACATCCATCAGGACCAGGTGTATTGGATTTACATCTGAAATTTTGTGTTTCAAACTGATTTGAGATTTGAGATTCAAATTTGAGATTCAAATCAGATTTGCAAATTCAATCTTGCCTTTAATTCAGACGTTTGGCCCTTTTTGGGTATTTAAAAATGTAAAAATGTGTTATTTCGATCCCGTCATTTTGATCTGGATAAAAAATTCGAAATACCAACCCTTTGACACTGTTTTTAAAATTATTATTGACTTAACTAATAATTAAGTAAGTTTCATTATCTTAACTTTTTAGTTGAACTTTATTGACATGTACTACTTGTCTATAATTACTTGTAAAGTCAAGTGAGTATTGTTTCAGTTCAAGAGAATGATAAAATAAGTCAAACTTATTTCTTTTTATCATTGTCTGTTGTTTTTTGCTTTACTTTATCCTCTGACTTTATGAAGATAGTTGATGAAATAGTTCAGTGATTAGTAGTCTAAATGTATAAAAGTACACGTATGCTTTGTGTCCTTCCAGATGACTCCAGTCTGCTGCAGGTGACCATCCCCATAAACCCCCCTGTGCTGGCCGTCCTGGGGGGCTCCCTAACTCTCCCCTGCCTGGTCTCGCTCGCTCACCCCCCTCCCTCTCCCTCCTCCAATGGGCGCCTGGCCGTGCTCTCCATGCCCCGGGTCAAGTGGACGGTGGTGAGGGCGGGTGGCGAGGAGACGGAGATCCTGGTGGCCAGTGGGGACAGGGTGAAGGTGAGCGAGGCCTACAGGGAGCGGGCATCTCTCGTGCACTACCCCTCCTCCCCCGCAGACCTGACGCTGGCACTGGGCGAGCTCCGGCACAATGACACAGGCTTCTACCGCTGTGAGGTGCAGCAGGGCCTGGAGGATGCACACGACGTGGTGCTGGTCAAAGTCAAGGGTAATGCTACAGACAAATTAGAAAATATTATTTACAAATGTGCAGATTAGGGATGAAACAATAAATAATAATAATAATAGCGTTCATCATGATAAAAGGAGTAGACAATAATTGTTCTTGAGACATTTGATTTAATCATGACAATAGCCATTTTATGACCAGAATGTGCAGAAAAATCTAATCCATCATGGTCTCTTTTAGATCAGTGTTGTTTTCACTGATAACAAACTATAATACTACAACTGTTGTTTAAATATGGAACCTATTCATAATATTCAAATAAGTATTTATATCCAGATCCACATTTTTAAATTGTCAGCAACTTTAATATTGATCATGATATAATTGTTAATAGCAATTCATTTGGCCATGATAATTCATTCATCCACCAAATTTCAATATTGTTACATGCCTCATGTAGATTTGTTATATTTTGATACCACAGTACCAAATGTAGCTTATCAGTGTAAAAATCATTGCTTTATTACAGTGGTAAAAGATGGTTATTACCCTTCTATTTGTATCCAGTATCCAGTATTTGTATCTAGTTTGTATCCAGAAGTGTCTGGAATTGAACCATAGAGCATGAAAAACCTCTGTCCAAACTTGGAACGATTCAACCACAGCTGCCAATTTGTATCATGTGTCTCAAATGTGGAACACATCTCATGAAAAGTTCTCATATCATTCAGAAAACACTATAGAACTTCTTAATAATAGAGCTTCAGTTGTTGAAAATCAGGGAGACAGAATACCATTCCAGACCCACTTAAAGTTAGTGTAAAGTTTTATCAGAGCGTGTGGCCAAGAAACTGCCAACACATAACATGAGCTCACATCAATTTCCATCATTTTTTGACAATAATATATTTGTAAAAAATAGCTTTCAGCACAATTCTGTGTCAATAATGCATTTAAAAAGTCTCAGTACAAAATAAACATTTGCGTGACTATTTGACTAATCGGGAAATGATCACTCTCCAGTCCTCTACTGAAAAAATCATTTGTTGCGGTCCTATTTATAACTATCATCTGTACTGTTGTTATCTGCTTAAAAATCTATACGTGCACCAAAACTCATCTGTATCGTCATCCCTTCTCTTCGGTTCTCCTTTGTGTGACATGTTACTGTGATGGATTGTTTTCTCATTCGACGCTCACAAACCAATAGATTCTGGATTTCCTGACCACACACATTTGGGACCTCATATTTCAAGTTTAGAACACCTGCCTCTTCATGTGCAGGGGCTGGTTCACTCATGCATAGATACAGCATATTGTGTACTGTTAGATATTTGAAAAATGCCTATGTAATTTATTTGATTTATGTTTGTCTGCTTTAAAAATGCAAGAAGATATTAATCAATACTAAATCAAAACAAAAGTTGAATACAATCTTACCCAATCTTTGCTGTAGTTATGGGCAGGTACAAAATAACAATATATTGATACATTGATACAGGTACGAAATAACAATATATTGATACATTGATACAGGTACGAAATAACAATATATTGAGATTTTAAAAAATATTGATTTTTATACCAAAATAATAGTTTTCCTGCACATATACTCTATATATTTTTAGATCAGTTCAAGTTGGGATGAAGCAAAGAAAAAGATACGGTAAAAAAAATTAATAAAGTAATTATTATAGCAGGGGATTTTCAATGCAATTTAATACCACATTCAATGACAGTGAAAGTATTACATGGTATTGAGTCTAAACAGACTTTGCTAAATGTCTCAAAAACACTATATAATTCCATTTCCATGTGTTTCCCAGGTGTGGTCTTTCATTACCGAGCTGCCTCCAGCCGTTATGCCTTCAGCTTTGATCAGGCCCGTGAAGCCTGTGAGGACATCGGGGCTGAGATGGCCTCTCCACAGCAGCTCTATGCAGCCTACACCAGCGGATATGAGCAGTGTGACGCAGGCTGGCTCTCCGACCGCTCAGTCAGGTGACCACCACAGGCACATTAAAAAAATAAAATTTATAATAATAATAATAGTACATAACACTTGTATGACCCTCTAAGGTTTTTCAACATTTTTTCTTTCATTTTTGTCTTTTTTTTTTTTTGTACAACTTTTTTTTTGTCAAAACCTACAATCAGAAATAAATCAGATTATTCACATTAATGTAACTGTAAATGAGTTCAGTAATTAAATTTTTGGTGTGCACTAAACATTGCCACTGATTCAAAAATTCTCGTATGTTTGGTGCCCCCTAGTGAAGCTTGCAGGAAATTTACAATTTGTAAATTTCAAGATTCAAGATTGTTTAGTATAAATTATTAATTTTGACCCAAATTGACTGTAAAAAATTGGTTTTCCCTTTTCTCTGTTTCACAAAAGTGCAGGCCACAATTTTAATTTTATGACAAACTTTACTTCTGGAGTTTTTGTATAAAATTAAGTGCTTTTGAATTTGAACTGCGGTCTTTACTTCTCTGGTTTTGTGTTTCCAGATATCCCATTCAAATGCCCAGGGAAGGCTGTTTGGGAGATTTGGATGAACTACCCGGGGTCAGGAACTACGGCTCTGTAGAGCCAGAGGAACTGTACGATGTCTACTGCTATGTAGAAAACATCAGGGGTGAGTGGCATTCATTACATACTTTTATTAAGTAACATTAAGTGACATTATTAGAGATTAATTTCAGTTTGCACCTGTATTAAAACTGTGGGCACATAGATTGTAAACTGAAGTGGAATGAGGGAGTGTAGCATTAACCACAGTGTATGGTGGCAGGCTAATTTGAGGCAAAGGAAAATAAAGCACTTGATTTGTCTGTTATTATTTCTGATCTTTTGGTTTTAAAGTCAGATTGAGAAGCCTCATAGTGGTAGTTAATGAGAGAGAGCTGCAGATTTTTCATGGGAAGCCAACTGGAGTCAGGGTTAAGGTTATATCTTGACTTGACTTGAGACCTGTGCTTGTGTCTGCTATATAGCTATTATAATCTATGACACCATAGATCATTGTTATAATTTGCACACAGACAATATTTTAAAACTACTTCTAGTAAGTGCAGAGCAGTGGACTTGTACCAGTGGTGGTGAAAACGGCAGTTGGCTGGCAATATGGCATCTTGAAAGAAAGTGATGAAAGGTTTTTCAAACATCCACAAATCACTGTAAATCACTCCAAATACAACTTTGGGTGAGTAAATGGTGAGGAGAAACATCTTCAAAAGCTCTAAAAAGAGGATTTTACAAACTACTGGTAAGCCTGCTCTAACAGTTAAAAAAAATTGACTTTTTTTTAAGCCTACTTCTCTCATAATACAAGAGCTCTAATATTTCATATTATGATCATACCAAAATACAAAGGTCTATCTATCTGCCAACTGTGCCCGCCCCATCCCTAATCAACAGTACTTTTTTGTTAGTATAATTGCATAGTGCTCTTGGTTCTTTTAGGTGAAGTGTTCCATGGCACTGCCCCCGAACGCTTCACTTTCTGGCAGGCAAAGTCTTTCTGCCAGGCCCTGGGAGCAGAGCTGGCCTCCACCGCTCAGTTATATGCCGCCTGGAACGACGGGCTGAACCACTGCAGCCCCGGGTGGCTCGCAGACGGCAGTGTGCGCTACCCCATCGTGACCCCCAGAGAGCGCTGTGGAGGAGGGGAGCCTGGAGTCAGGACTGTCTATCGCTTCAGTAACCAGACAGGCTTCCCTGAGCCACACACTCAACATGATGTGTACTGCTTCAGAGGTAAGAGGGCAGAAACTAGGGCTGAAAAGTTTAGGGAAATATCAAATTTGTGATTGTGATGATGGGATTTATGTTTTATTAAAAGGATTCTGTTCAAAGTTCACACAGAATTGACAAAAACATTGAACTGACAAACTACATAAAGAATAACATTTTAGAACATTGTGGTTTGGGTTCAGGCATAGATTTTTCATTTACTTTTCTTCATTATTTACATGATTATTTGGATTGTAGATTCTCACTGAAGACATCAAAACCATGAATGGGCAGATATGGCAAACAAAAAAATAAACTCAAAATGACTCAAAAGTCATTTCGTTGTAGATTTAAAAAAAAAAATGGCACTCAGGGCATTTCTTAACCCTGGGAAGGTATTCAAGTGAAAACCAAATGAGGAGACAAGAAGCTCACTAGGAGAAGGCCAAGGGTTAGCAGTGTGCTTTCTTCATTGTGACCAGACCAACATCTTCTTGAAGTATTGAAGTATGTATTCTGGATCCCAGGCAGGCGTCAACCCCTTTCATGTCATAGATTTATGTTTTACTAATAGTGTGTCATAAGAACAGAAACATCATATTGCAATATAATAACTTTTCTATTTTGTATTTTCTGGTCATGTTCTCAAATATGCCATTGCTCAGGAGAAAAGTTTCCTCAGTCTGTACTTTGCTCACTCTTCATGTCCCTGTTTCTATTTCAGGTGAGAATGGTGCTTACACAGACTCTCCTCAGGGCGAACCTGCCACCCAGCCCGAGGACACGGACCACGACATCATTTACTCCACTCACTCATTTAAAGTGCGTGTGACAGGTTTCACATTTTTACAATGATTACTTGGTTTGGTGGAATAGTACCTGTGTTAAATATTTGTCATAGTTTTACAATGTTGAAATTGCAGTTTGTGGAAAGAAGATGAGAAGAAGAAAAGTATAAAAATACAGGAAGTAGCGATCAGTATGTCATCAGTACGGTATATTCCATCCAAAATTCAGAGACAATTTTACAATTTACAAGCCTTTTTCTGGTAGTTTTATTTTATTTATTAATTTTACAAAACAAATCAGTTGGCATTCGATTGTATTAGTCAAATTATTATCAGTTTATAAAAGTTTTGCTCTTGTCTTTTTAACATTACAGTTTCTAGATAACAGTTGTCTGTACATATCTGCTGCCTGTAAAATTATCATATGCACTTTAAGGAAGAAGACATGGACCAAGTGACATCTCACGACAGCCCCATGGTCCACCACACAGAGGAACCCATGGAAGACCTCTCTGCCACTCCAATGCAAGAGTATACTACAGATAATCTTCATGTTCCAATACCTGAAAATCACCTAACCACAACCCAGAGTGAAGATATAGTCATAAAAAGCGATTATCATGAGTCTTTTCAACAAGTTCCTTTAGGTTCAGATTACACAACACATCCAGATGACAGTACTGAAGCTGTAGAATCCACCTCACCCAGTGTAGAAGGTTTTGAGCACCTGGACCATAACATGACTGAAAGTTTGATGAAAAATGAAACACGACACGTCTTCACTTCGCATACTGAAAGTGATTTTGCTAGTTCGCTTGAAGACCACACTTTGGAGTTTGAAATAGACAATTCCACCATAGTCCTTGAAGTTTCAGAGGAGCTTGAGGAAAAGACTACTGTCTGTGATGAGATGTCTCAGGTCACTGATCCAACAGAGGATTCAGGAGAAGAAGATGAAGCCAGTGAGACAACAGAGGAACCTGGACAGGAGAGCACAAACCCTGCACCTGGACATCTGCTCACTCCGATTGTAACTGGGGCTAATGCTACATCTGCATCAGGTATGTCACTGTGAGGAGATAAAAAAAAAAAATAAAAATAAAAATACTCTTGACTATTTACATACAGCTTCACTCACATTTGCACACTCAATGAATAAGAGCAAAGACTTAAGTGTGTGTCATTGCTTAAAATTTGGCATGTATGTTTCAAAGATTAACACAAAAAACCAGCCAAAATACTAATACAAATGCAAAAAAAATGTGGTGCCCCAGGAACTAGAAATATCCAGTATCCAAGCAGAAGTATAATAAATATGAATCAAGTGTATCAAGTATAAACAGTTTTGATTTTGCCTACATTTCTATGTATTTATTATGTAACTTTTTTGGGTTGCATAATAAATAACCCAAGAAATGCCGCCTGTTTGTCTTCATGGATCTTTTATTGCTTTGCCTGAATGTTCCACAGTATGACATTAAACAGACACAAGCGAGACTCAGCACTGTAATGATCTATGTTTCAAGGCATCACTTTTAGCAATCAAATAAAAAGCAAGACAAATGATTAGATGTTTAAGAAGAAAATTACCAGGAACATTACCCAGTGAATCTTTAAGTACATTATACAAAAAAGTGCGGGGTACTGTGGCTATTGTGAATAAATAATTATGATTTTTGTCTTTTCAACAGACCCTCCCTCCTCTGACGTTCTTGATCTCACTACAGAACCTTCTCCAGATGATTTACCAACACTTCAGAGTTCTCCTCTGCCTTCTGAGGAACCCACACCTGAACCGGTCACTGACACTGACCACTCACACACGTCTCTCCACTCAGTCACTGTCATTTCACCCACATACGTCACACTGCCCTCTACTCCTGCAGAGGAGGAACTCATCTCCCAAATCTCCACTCACGTTCACCAAAACACAGAAGAACCAAACGAAGGATTAGAAGGAGACAGTCATGCCGAGAGATTGAATGCCACCATATCTGAAGATGGGTCTGGAGAGTTCTCAGGTGAAGAAATGGAAGCAAACGGACATAGTTTGAGTCCAGAGCCTACAGCCAGAGGTGGGTAGTACATTTATTTAAGTAACTTTTTAAAGAAATGTTACTTCTATGACTAGTTTTCAGTCCCCATACTTTTACTCCTACTTGTGTAATATTTTTGCAAAGCAGTACTCTTACTTGGATTTGGTTCCTCCTCATTGCGCAAATGTTGTTGACGAAAGCTTTATGTTGACAATATTAATTTATTTGAAAAACTAAAAGAGAGGGTGGAGGAGGGCCGAGGTCTGGAGGTATACGAACACTGTGATTGGTCAAACAGGTATCCACACTATGAACTCCGTCCCTGCAGGCAGGTGTTTGGAATAAGAAACATCTTATTCTGTAGTCGGGGCAGTCGTGTGTGTGAGGTCAGTGCTGTGGCAACTGGGGTCACTCTTAGATTTTGATGTTTTGTCCACAAAGCTGCAAATATGCGTAGAAAAAAAGTTGATTATGTGTGTAGTTCCACTTTAAGTATCAAATTTCCCAGATACCTTTAACTCTCACTGGAGTACTTTCTTGTACCACTAGTTTGTACTTTTATAATATATTAGTATTATTTTGAAGTAACATTACTCTTTTCTCTGCCTACAGCGGATGGCACAACAGTAGATTGGGATCTCCCGCACATAACTCTGGTTTCCTATGAGAGCGTGACACTAGGCTGGGAGCCAAAGTCCGATGGGCCACCTCAAGAGTCTCGATCTGAGGTACTCTACAGCCCCGTCACCACGGTGACACGTGAAGCTGAGGCAGGGGTGGAGCACCTGACAGAGACCACCGACAGGAACATCAATGGTGAGATTCAAATGCTTTTCCATTTATTAGTAAATATAGAGACACTTGTGAATTTCTTTTGACGCAAGAAAGTGAACATCAACTTGCAAGTCTTAATAATGTTATTGCTGGAACCCTAACTCATATCCCTAATCCTTTAATCAAAGGGACAGTATTTAACTCGGGTGGTGGCCTGCATGATTCCATTGAAATGCAAAGTTAAAACCATACAAAAAAGACTAAATTATGGCTGTTTATTGCACTGAAAGACTGTGCTGTTACTCCAGACAGGTTTGCATCTCCACAAACCTCACTTTTACTTTACCTGGAGAAGGGCCTTCTCCTGCTTGTTTCCATGGAAATGTTATTCTTGGATATAATCTTCTGCAGTACGGTAGAAAATGTATCTATCTCCATGGAGAATGCTCTGAACTATGGCTTTAACTTCCTATTGCCATGGAATCATCCATGTGATGTGTAATTTTAAGTTACACACTGTGCCTTAAAATTTGGTTTGTTAGTGACATGACATTCATTTCAAATTAATCTAAACCAAAATTTCATTAGATGTTTTTTCAAATCAAAGCCTCTGAATTGTAATGTGATTGCACTATGAGACACCAACACATCCGCATCCCTGATGTGTGCTGTGCTGTACTGACAGAGCCTTGGACAGAAGAGTACGACATGTCATCAGGAGACGTCTGTCCATGGCATTCTTATGAGGAAACATCAGATGATCCTCTCACCACAGAGGACCAGGATCTGCCCCTCCTCACCCCTACTCCACAGGAAGTGACCGGAGACGTGGAGGCACACCCAGCCATGGCTGCCTCTGTCCCGGAGGTCAGGATGTCCGCTGCAGGTTTGTCAGGTACGTCACATGAGAACTGTAAAGGGGCAGTCACCATCTTAGTTACCATTTCTAAAATGTGGGCCATCCTTTTACAACCACCATGCCACTGTCTGCCAGCGAGGTATCACATCTGGATAATGTGGATAGAGCACAGAGCAAAATTACTTATTCATTACTTACTTATTACTCATCTTATTGTAATAATCAAGTTATGAAAGCCAGAACAATATTTTTTGTTACTCAGTTCCTCTGAAACTGAAAAACACTGCAGATTTTTAGAGAATCAGTAAATGAAGCTAAGCTGTTAATTTGAGGTGAGAGAAATGTTGTTTTATTTCAGAATTATGAGTGATCCTTTGTTTTACATGCGTCACTGATCGTCAGATTTTTATGCAGCCACAAATCACACTTTTACAGGCTTATTTGACACTGGATATTTTGTATAACTGATTAAAAAAACTGTCTCTAAATGTGTTTTTATCAGACACCTGCCTGGAGAGCCCCTGTCTGAATGGAGGAACCTGTATCGAAGAAGGATCCGGTGAATATAGATGCATCTGTCTGCCTGGGTACAATGGGGACCTGTGCCAGTCAGGTAAACTTCAATTATACCTACAAACATTATTAGTGTAGCATTTAGCATTCCTCTTTGGTTGTGCAGACCTGGGTGAGTGTGAGCCAGGCTGGGATAAGTTCCAGGGCTTCTGTTACCATCACTTCTCCAGTCGTCAGAGCTGGGACACGGCCGAACAGCACTGCCGTCTGTGTGGAGGGCACCTGGTGTCTGTCATGACCCCTGAGGAGCAGAACTACATTAATGGTGAGGCTATTGGAGCTGCTGCAAGACATTTAAAAACCTGGCCTGTGCTAGTAATATATCATAACATCAATAGTTGTCCGTTTGTGCATTATTTGATGCTTTGTCCTTCCAATTACATGAACTTTTACATATACTTTTTACTTTTAATAGAGTAATTTCTTGGACCTCCATTTTGTACTTCTACTCAAGTAATATTATTTTATTATGTTTTGCAACTCTTAAAATTGTAGTGTAGAAAGCATAATATTTATGCTTCAAATATAATGGAGTCAAAGTAATATGTCAACAAAAAATATAACTTTTAGTACAGATCCTCAAAAACTAACTAAGTACGTCAGTAAATTTACTTGCTAATTGCTAATTGCTAAGGTAATTGCTAATTACCTTTTCAATATATATGAGGATTGTGGAAAACCTAAAAAACTATTAGTAGTTATATACATGAGATGCCATGTTAGACCACCAGGGGGAGGCAAAGTTTTGCTTCAGGGACTTTCTGCTTGGACTGCAAATTTGAAAGCAGTGTTGATGTTCATTATGCCCGCAATAATAATGATGTAAACACAAACTTTATAGATGACAGCAAAAACAAAGATAATAGATAACAGTGTCACTGATAAAACCGTATCGTGAGGTGCAGATCGAATTACTAATATATAACCTTTTTGGTTGAGTTATTTTGTGATTATGCATGTTTGAGTAATCTTAATTGTGTCTTTTCAAAATAACATTTTGCTGATCAACCGTTTTTACTGTCGCTGCTACTTTGTTCTCCAATTTTATTTTCTTAATCGCTAGCATGTTGTTGCTATCCATAGGAGGTACCGACAGTTTCACAGCTCTTTTGATGATGTTTACAGCGACATTACCTCCCGAGCACTGTAGTTTTCTAACGCAGAAATCAGTGGACTTGTTTCTTTTATTAAGTCATTTTAGATGAATATTGCTATTTAAATTGTCCAAATTATTAGTCATAGATTCTAACTATATAACAGACAAAAAAGTCTTTAAAGTTGTCAGGAATGTGAGGTGCTTGTCCTGACACCACATTATGATAGTAGAGAGGAGATATTACCAAGAAAGACACAACAAAAAGCCTTTAATGCCCCTCCCTCATTCCGCAGCCCCGTTGGTATCAGATCCGGAGTCACCATCACACACATTGCTGCTGGGGGCAGAGGAACCCTCTCATCTGGCAGCCTTAAAAACACAGATTTATATTTGAGAAATGCACAGGCTGCACTGAAGGCCAATGTGTACTTTTGTGTGGCATATATATCACATTTAAAATAAGTGCCTACAAAACATGTTATTATTATCTCTATTTTATGTATTACTTTTATTTTTGTATTTTTATTATAATGTTATTTTATGTCAATGTATGTATTTATTTTATTTCCTATATTTTATTATCTAGTTAAGGTGGGAAGAACATGTAGAAAGTAATTGGAACAGTATCTGACAATTACATGATGACTTTTGTTAAATGTCTGTATAAATGTACTGTAACATGTAATGTAATATATATTTAATATTGTATGATTTTTTTTTTCCATTTTCCTTTTTTTTTCCTTCTAATTTTTAGATAAATTCAAAGAGTATCAGTGGATCGGACTGAATGACAGAACTATTGAGGGAGATTTCCGCTGGTCAGACAGCAACCCACTGGTCAGTATACAGGATACCTTGTACACACTTTGTATGTGTTGTAGTCTCAATCACACATTGTATGTTTAAATGTGACATGGTTCTTAATATTGTCTGGTATTTTTTCTCTAATGTGCTCAGCTGTATGAAAACTGGTCCAAGGGGCAGCCCGACAGCTACTTCCTGTCTGGAGAGGACTGTGCAGTGATGGTGTGGCACGAGCAGGGCCAGTGGAGCGATGTGCCCTGTAACTACCACCTGTCCTACACCTGCAAGAAGGGAGTCTGTGAGTGAACTTCAACTTGAGTGACTTTAAAGTGGCTCTACTGTACCTCATTTTTTGTTTTCTTGTGTAGTTGATTTTTTATTTTTTTTTTACCACAGTGCAAATATATTGTAGCAGGTAGAAATATGCTGTCTGCCTCTAATTATAAAGCTTTTATATAACTATATCCTTCAAGAATCAGTATACTATATACTATACAGTATTTGATTACCGTGACTGCAAAACTCAGCCCTGTCCTCTGAAAATTGTGAAATAGACTTATAAACTCATCATGGTGATTAATTAACGATTTCTCACTTAACTTATCCACTCCGAGTATCTTAAGTTAGGACCATTGCCATGATCTAGTTTTTCATCTTTTTAAGTATAAAATACTAAGTATAAAAATCAGGTACAGCCCCCTGACTATTTGTAAATCCAGTTGTTTCTTTGTTTAAAGAATTCTACTCATCATATTCAGTTGTTGCATTTGTTCCACTTTACTGTTTCATACTGCTTCCTCTTTAACTCCATATTATTGCATAACTCTGTCATACTTCATCCTGAACCAATCAAAATCCTTCCTTTTTGGGCTTTTTTATTGAACTTTTTCATTTTTCACCCATGAATCATATTGTAAAAACAGAACAAAACAGACAGAAAATCAGACCAGTGTGACCATCTGCATATAACTGTAAAACAATTAACTGATTGCAAATCCAGAAGAGAGCCTGATGTGTTGCTTTTCTTTTGGGATTAGCATGTGTCGTTGTATATGCATTATTATATTATACCTGTTGAAATTGTTTTTACAACTATTTTCATAGAACTTCAGAAATCTAGAGCTATCTTAATTTACAGAATTGTTTATTTTTCACCCAACTATCATCGACCATCATTCATTCATCCCTTTGCGAATCCACAACCTAATCCTTGTAGTGCAAAGGAAATTTCATACATGACTTGCCATGTTGTGTACTTTTATTAGCTTCGTGCGGTGAGCCTCCAAAGGTCGCGCATGCTAAAGTCTTTGGCAAGAAGCGCTCACGTTATGAGACCAGCTCCATGGTGCGTTACTACTGCGAGGATGGCTTCATCCAGAAACTCAACCCGGTCATCAAGTGTTTGCCCAGCGGCCACTGGGAAGAGCCACAGGTCACATGCATCCCAAGTGAGTCCCGTTCCTTTGGCTGACCATTAAAGGTATATTTTGTAACTTTATGGTTCGGGGTCTGTTACCTCCTGGTTTCTGTGGATATGTCATTGCTCTGCCTGGAATATTACACAGTATGACATTAAATAGCTCTACCTTAAGTTTATTCAATTGTGGTTTTATAGTTCAAAAAAGTAAAAAAAAGAGCTGACCTGAAACTTCAGATGTGGTTTCCACAATGATAGAAAAGTTTACTACCACACTGTGAAACATTCCAGACAAGGCAATAACATGTCCATGGAGGAAAGCATTTGATGGATCCTTCACCAGACAAGTTGCACAATGGACCTTTTTAAGAGCACATATTACACAAAATTTACTTTTCTGAGCTTTCGACAATGTTAGAATATTGTTCCCTTATCAAACATAAACATGGAGTTGTATTTTCCTTTATTAACGCTTGATTGATTCATCTTGTACAGTTAATTCACTTCCTGTAAAATCGTTTGGAGTTTCCCAGGTTTGCTGCATCACAGTATATTGTACAAGCAGCTCTTAAGGTAGAAATGAGACGGCTGTGGAAGGCCGCATCTAATTCATTTTATTATAAAGCTTTTATAAAATGGTATCCTGTGAGAATCAGCTGTTAGCATGCTAGTCATTGTTAGCATTACCCAGAGGGCAGTCCATAAATCATCACCATCATTACTGCTAACATGTCTGGGTATATTCCTTAATTAGCTAACATTTGTTTGTTTCCTCCCATTGATAATTCCCTCTGCTGCCAGTAGATGGAGCTTTACTCTAGATTTCAGTATGGGGAGTGCCCAAGTTGAAAATAATTAATGGTTCTTTACAAAGCCATTATCCTATGTTCTAAAACATGAGTAGCCAAAGCAAAAATACTCAAGAGCACGTTTAAAGGGCCTGTATTGGGCTATTTTCTGATCTATGTTGTAAGTTTCCTCATCACAAACAGACTTGGAGTTGTGTTTTGTTTCATTTGCACATTTAACACACAAACCTGCATATTTAGACTGAGTTCATCCCTCAGACGGAAATCACTCCACCTTGTGATGTCATGAGGCTATTGCAGGAAATGCTCCACTATGTTTTTAAATCCATACACCTTCACTAGTATAATTTGGATAATTTCAGGCCTGGAATTGCTAATCTAAAAAGGTTAGAGGGAATTTGTTAACTTGAAAACTACACCTTCATGACATCGCAAAGTGGAAAAGAACATGCTGAGCTTTGCAGATGTAAACAGACTAATGCAGGGTTACTCATATCAATGAAACAAAACACAACTCCAGGTCTGTAACAACATGGATTAAAGCTCACAGGAGACAATTTTGTGTAATATATGACATTTAAATGCCAATAACAATACAGTATTGCATAATATGTGTTCTTTAAAACATCTTTACATCTAGCTAAAATGTCAACTTATTAACATTTTTTTTTTTACTTTTCAGCTTTTGCACATTTAATGAAAGAGGCGTCTGTCACCACTCCCCCTGCTGAGAGTGTCACTGCACAGAAGTCTGCTCCACAGTTCCGGTACATCAAATGGGGCATCTAATTATTATTAGTACATTATTATATTCTGTGTATGACTGTAATAACTACTGCACTGAATCTAAATGTTACTGTTGAAAAATAGATCCTATATCATGACAGGCATAGTCATAGATTGTATACGACAATGGACAATCTGGATGTTTTATGTCTTATGATTATAGTTGATTTTTTGTTTTGTTTTTAAATAACAGAAAATGAGTCATGAAACTGTCTCTACTTATAAGTGCTGTCTTGAGGCAGTAAAGTTGGAGTAAGGGAAAACTGTATATTTTGCACATTGTATATTACCAAACATAAACTGCAAACACTTTTATTTTGTGACTCATATGTTCACTTTAGATAGACTTTATCTGCATTCTGACACTTTTCAATAATAAAAAATTCTCCCCCTGCCTGCTGTTGATTTATCTTTAGTTAGTTACTTCGTTGGGAGCCCGCTGGGAATATCAGGTGCCACAGTGGAGCACCAGTGACAAAACAGTTGTTTACCCACATTGCCTAGTATGAAAGTGGTGTGTGTTTGTGTTGGTGGTGGCCGAAGGGGGCGAAGGCACAGATTGGCAGTCTCACTTCAATCAGTCTGCCCCAGGGCAGTTGTAGCTACTATAGTATCTTACCAGTATGACTTGAATGAATAATGCACTGTAAAGTGTCCTTGAGTGCCCAGGCTTCATACTAATCTGATGCATTATAATTACAATCTTATAATTTGGTGTTTTGATTCTCAAAACTACTATCCAATCAGAAAGAAGACTGAGCCTCAGAGTCTCTCATTTGGGTTGCCAGTTTCAGTGTTGAAATCCAGTTGGTTTAAACTTGAAAAGAGTCTATCTGATCTTAAATTTCACTACCTAAACCTCAGCACTTGCAGACATCATGAATCAGTGCTAGTGCAGCCTCTGCAGCTCAGCGAGTGCTTTTCTCTGCTGATTTAGGCACTGGCAATCCAGGTTCACTTGTGATTGTGATATATGCTTTTAAAAGTGTGCTTTTTCCTTAAAATTTAGGCATATATCCAAGTGAAACACTTGAGTGTAATGGCATGGGAAATCTCAGAACTAATATTTCTTCATTCCTGACATCGTAATTCCAACATAATGGATAGACCCAACTGAATGTTCTAGTAGATGATTTATTAGCAGTAAAAAGGTTAGGCTGTGTCATCTATGAAATACAGTTTCATAATAACTTTTACACCATAATAAATTATTATATTATTATATTTGTCATCATATGTTGAATAATAACATGCAAATGCAAGTACATTTAGTTGTATATACAGTATCTATCACATTATAATTACATAAATACATACAGTCCCAACCATATTCATAAAACGAAAAAATTAAAGCAGCAATAGTATGATTTAGACCCTCATCATAGTTACCCACTTGTTACCTATAACAGTAAGCTCCATAGAGGTGAGCCTTTTTATCCGGAAATCCAAATGAACGCACCCCAGCCTCTGATTCCCCACCACACCGCCCCCTGGGGTTACTGATGGGGAAGCGCACACTGCCGTCCCTCAGCCAGCCTCCGTCACACCGGTCATAGTTGTGGAAATGCCAGGCAGAGTATAACTGACCAACTGCAGCTAGCTCTGCTCCTGCCTCTGTACAAGCCAACTCTGCCTGCTTATAGGAGAAGGAGCCCCGCACGTAGAAGACAGATCCTAGGGAAGAAAAAATAAGAACTTTGTATTTTAAAAAATATACTATTATAATATCTGAATGTGGGTTGCCAGTGCCTTAACCTGTTATTCCTAATGTTTCATTATACTGGTCATGCCTCATCTGAAAGCTCAGAACCTTCATTATATACTCACTGAGCTGCAGAGGTTGCAGTAGCATTGATTCAAGACTGTGCTCCACTCAAATAAAGCCAATGAAGCCAATCAAGGCAGTGGCCTCCGTAAGAAATGAACATGGTACAAAACTTAATACAGCTCACCAGGCGCCAATGAGGTGAAGCAGAAAGCATCAAAATGATCTTTCTTCTTGTTCTTGGGGCCGTAGCTGCGTAAGCCCGGCTGCAGCCCCCCTCCACAGGCTGCTCTGGGCTGGATGATTGGGTACTGTACTGTGCCATCATGGAGCCACCCGGCATTACACCAGTCCAAGCCCTCTGTCCAGGCTGGTATTCATAACATAATACTTTTACAATTTATTGAGAAATGTCAGTTATTGTTAATATAGAATTGAGGTACCTCTGTAGAGCTGGTCGAACGTAGCTAAAGTGGCGTCATTCTCCGCACACGCCTCCTTTGCCTCATGGAAAGTAAATCTGTATCGCCCATGTTGGCTCTGATATGGAAACACTAATCCTGAAAGCAGCAAGTTATTAAGGTGGCATTAGGACCTCTGTTTCTTGTTTTCTTGATTCTTATCCATTATTTCTTTCATTATTTTATTGGCCTATTAACATGCATGGTCACCTGGTCTTGACCCATGAAAGCTTTTGTTTTCACTTTGATCTGAATCCAAAAATGTCATGAACGTTTTGTTCTCGTTCCCTAAATTCTACAATAATCTATGGACTGATAACTGATATGAACTGATAAATTATGGTAATACAAATATAAAAGTAATATAAAAACTAATGTAAGAATTCCAATTTCCTATTTCAGAACACGTTTATAGGTTCAGTTTATGGAAGTCTATAGGGATGCCCTCTTGTGTCAAACACATTTCATCACGAGAGTTCATGCTCCAGGCTTCAAACGCCAGAGTCTTAAAACCTGAACTTTTGATGTTTGTGGTGTGTCAGCATGTCTCTAACATCTGCCCTCAAATGCTAAAGTCCAACTAGAGACTTTTCTATAAAGATATTGTGTTCTTTGCTTAGCACATTCTGTCATCTAAATAACTGCAACCATTGTGATTTATAGGTGACTCATATTGTGATCTCAATTCCATTGTGATGTATTGTGCAGCCCTAATCTTGACCATGATCCCCTAAACTCTTCATCAAGCCTTAGTCTGGCCTCTTAATGTTCAGCTCTTATCTTAACTACTGTCCAGTATAGTTTTACCTACACTAAAATAGCTTTACCACAGTGTCCCATTGACACTGACCGTCTATACTCAAAGTGATGACCACATTTTCGTCCTCTACGCCGTCGATGAGCTCACAGCGGTACATGCCCCCGTCCTCCAGCATCAGGAGGTGGAGCTGTATGGACACGTCCATGGCGTGGGCGTTCCTGGGTGTGGCGCGTCCTCCCAGGTGCCCATAGGGTTTGTAGCCCTGAGCACTGAGCATCATGATCACATTCTGTACTCCCATCGCCTCTGGGTCCAGTTTAGTCCATTTCACTCTATAATGTTTAGGCTTATTTTTCAGTAAACATGGTAAAGTGACATTGTCCCCTCTTCGACCTGTAACTTCAGCAAATACAGGGGGCTCGATGAGGTACTGCAGTTCTTTGGTTTCTGAAAGCAAGTCAGGCAGTTTAAAGTTACATTGGTGTTTTAAAGGCTTTCAGTGTAAGTTTTTAGGGTGAAGGGCGGATGTGTGGTTGTTTTGCTTGGAACAGAATGGCATAACACTTTTACGTTTACCATGGAAACCAATTTTTTTTTCCAAAAATAACGTCTGTAATCAAATGAATGAAAGACAGATACTGAACAAAGTAAAAACCATACTGTGGAACATTCCTCAGCAAGCAATAACATTTTCATGAGGCCATCACGTGATGGACCCTCTTCCATAAAACCTTTAACAGCTATAAAATAACATGAAACGAAGAGCATGCTTTCAATACATGCTAGTGTAAAAGTTTGCAACATTGTGTACAAAATTATAATAGAAAATATTTATTGCTAATTATATTTTTTCTCAGTTTAAATACTGTAAATTTAAATGTTATATAGCAAATGCACACAATGTCTATCACCACAATGTAATCTCATCAACTATAAAAGTGGTTTGTGACCTTTGAAATACATCATTTTTTAAACCACTATGTGTACTGTATAGTATACAGTATCAGAGTCCACACATCACAGACTGCAACGCTTAAGTTGCTTTTTGATGCATAGGTAGGTAGAGTCAGATTAATGAAAAAGTACCACATGATATGCTCCCAGTCTGATTTAATACAGTAGAAATAATGGGAGCAGTTATGTACTTTGAACATTGCTGGTTCTTTTGTCCTGGGTAAACACTGTAGATCACTGTACCTGTTTGTAGAGGCGCACATATGGCCCATGACCAGTTTGAAATCAGAAGAAAACAGATCCCAGCGGACCTCATTGTAGGAGGAGATGTTCCGCTACTGTAAGAAACACAACTTACACCAGTTTTACACCAAAACATATGACTTTTAAAAGTAGCATTACCTGCACAGTTCCTTGGAAGCTTTTGTCTTTTGAAGAATCCTTATAACATCCTTTTGTGTGGGCCCTCATTTTGATGAGAAGTTGAAGTTGAAGCTATTTTTTTGAGTCTTGATCCAGGACCATCATCTGTCAGTCTCTCACAGCCCCACGCCCTCTGCTCACTGCCCCTGCTCTGGGTCAGACGGTGCACCGCTCGTAAACAACATGGAAATTTCTCTACCGTCCCACTGCCGTCTTTTTATTGTGCATTTTGTTTCAATTAAAATACATGTAAACTTTGATTTCATAGCTGACATTTTGAAGACTTTTCACTATTCAAATAATATACTATTCTGTATTTTAATTGCTATGGTAACAGTCCTGATTTTTCATTATTTTTAAAACTATGGATATTATATGAAGTAACTTTATATTCGCAGTCTGTAGAGCTACATTCAGTTTCTATGATACTCCAGGCCTGTTCTTCCATATTTCCAAGTTTATTTATAAATAGTTTCATCGTTTTTAATTTGCATTAGATTGCTGGAAAATTTGAAGAAAACGAAACTCAGCAGTAAAAGTGAAAGCAGTGAAATTATAAAGCATTTGTAGCAGTGCCTTTAATACTGTATTTTTTTTCTTGGCAGAATTATCCATACAAAGAAGTGTTACCTAAAAAAGTGAAGGCATTGACTTACATAAAAATGCTCTACTATTTTTTCTAGCTTTCTTTGATCAAATGGTTTGGTGAGATAGTGGAGTGTCCAGCACTCACCTCACAACAAGAAGCTTCTTGATTCAACTTCCGACTGCCCAGGCCAAGTGTCTCCCTGTGTGGGTGGGTTTCCTCTGGGCACTACCGTTCCCCCTTTAACCCAAAACAGGCACAATATGTAAAATCGTCCAGCTAAGGTAGTCCTGACCAAGACTAGTTTAAGATCTGGAGCACTGAGCTGTGATTCCAATTGACCCTGACAGGTTTTCTCCAGTGGCAAAATTCCCTATGTGGACTGTTTAGTGTACCTTAATCTTGTAACATTGCAGTTAATGGTAAACTCAAGTAATCTTCAGTTCCAAAGGTTTTTATGGGTCCTTGAGTACTGAGCTGTGATTCGAATTGACCCTGACAGGTTTTCTCCAGTGGCAAAATTCCCTATGTGGACTGGTAAGTGTACCTTAATCTTTTAACATTGCAGTTAATGGTTGGTTCAAGTAATCTTCAGTTCCAAAGGTTTTTTTTTTCATCCTTTTGCACAACATTTCACATTTGTTCTTTTCTGTATAGCACCCAACCTCCCCTCTGCAGCATATTGTACGATACAGTGACCATCCTTATAAGCCTGGCGCACAACAAGTCTCTGTATTCTGCCCTTTCCCAGAGCACCATTGCCAATCTGCACTGTAGGGAGCATTGAGCCGTGCCCGCCTATGCCCGAACAGCACCCGCACTTCACCCACACAGCACCCACACCGCGCTGGGGGCCAAGGAGAGAGGAAGCTCCAGTTTCCACCATAGCTACCGGGCACAAGGGCAGTATTGTAAGCGGTGACAAGAGCCAGCGGTCACACAAACAGCGGGCAATGTGGAATACACATGAAATAATAGCGGCGCTCAGCTTGTGCCCGCGACGCCTCCCCATTGTCCCTAGACATCAATGTAGCTCTTTGTGCTCAGCAATTAGCATTCACCCAAACACCTATGGGGACAACGGAGAACTGTCCTCTGGGAGAAGTGGCCTAAAAGAGGAGGCTGGACGACTGTAGGATTTCAGGCAGCCAATTCAGTGCATGATTTTTTTTTTAACAGTAAGAGATTGTTGTGATTTGTATAGACCTATAGGTTTGGGTTCACATGACATCAACACAACATGGCACAAGATACTAGACTAGAATCTCTATAGTTTAAACTGCATATGACATAGTTTATAGTTTAAATTATGTATGGTATATGATTTTAGAAAAAAGGTTTTGTCTTCCCAGTAGGACATGGGCTGCACGTGATCAGTCATGGCTACAATTAATTAATTGTACCAGTTAGCTGAGGCTACCTCTACATGCTACTGGTGTTTCCCCATTTATAAAAGTTTGTAAATAGGGGAATAAGGGATAAGGGAATTGTGGAGAGATGGTCCCGTTCATGGCAAAGCTCTTCTGCTGTTACTGAGGGGTGCTTGTGTTTACCTGTTTGATCACAGACACAGTGACAGGACTCACTCAGTCATGATATCAGTGGCAGGTCAGCTTTGGTCCACAATGGTTTTGAGTTTCTATTTTTAGCTATGACTCAAAATTTTCTCCGTGATCAGAAATCTTACATTGCAAAAGGCTAAAGCTAGGCTAATAGCACAATAGTTATAATTAGGTTAATTAAAAATAACTTAATGAAGATGTGCATAAATTGTCCTTGCATTTTGGATGGAATTTTCCACGATGGATGGATTGATTTAATGACATAAGAAGAGGTATTATGTTTAGAACTCAATGTTACTTCAGGAATTTTTGTACTTTTAAGCTTTTTTTCCCCACACCAACAGTAACTGATGTAAAACTATGATACATATTTACCGTACTACAGCTACCATCTCACATGAAACATAAAAACGTGTCATATGCATTTTAAAATAGAGCTGGAGGCCAGTTCAGAATTATCTGATGGAATTTTGATTTTTAACTGTCAGAGTACAGAATTATTCACTTGCTATATGGTTAGTCTCTGTAAACGCTCGTCTTATCCACATGAAACGTAATGATCACACATTTGAGTAACTGTTTTTTATTATTATTACAGTCTACATTTCCAAAGCTTAAAATGCTCTGTTCTACCTTGTGATGTCATGAAGCAGTGATTTTCAGTTTTTTTTTATCTTTTGTTTAGTAGAAAATGGCAATTCCCGGGCTGGAATTAACAAAACGATTTTAGTAAAGGTGTATAGAGTATAAAACACAGTGGAGCACTTCCTCCACTGTTACCACATGATATCAAAATGTGGAACAGAGTGTTTTTCCGTTTGCAAGGTTTGTGTGTTAGACAAAAGAGAAACAGGTCCGTTTGTGATGAGGAAACAACATTATAACATGGATGAGAAAATAGAGTAATGGGTCCGGCAGAGGTACAGCTGCAGCCTGCTGTGTTGTCTGGACAAACATTGCCCTCTACTGTAAGTCAACACCAATGGACACCACACCACTAGCATCCCTCCCCTTCCTTATGCCTCCTCATTAGCTTAACAATCCGAGCTAACCTGCTTCTTCTATTGGCAGTTAGACTCTGTGCAGCTGTCAGAGCGTAGTTAGTTATTCTGGCCTGCAGGTAAACTCTGTACCACACTCTACTCTGGTATTTCCCTCTCCAAACTACTGATGGATGACTTCTTTAAGCACTCTCTGAATACATTGTATTTATATTCAGAAACTTTCAATATCATTTAGTGAGTGCACTGTTTAACTTTTCCGGGGAAGGGTCCATCCTTTCTTGTCTCTGTATTTTGCCTGGATTGTTGTGTCACAGGTAAAAAATATGGACCTCTCCAGCACTGGAAGGTTAATGGTCTAGTAATGGTTCATAAACCATTACTAGACCTGTTGCATTCTGTTAAATTGTGTTCACAAAGAGTGTATGACTCTGTTAGCAGAGCATTTACTTGGCCTGAGGGATTCATCTATTTATTTTGCCATTGCTCATGTTTAATTCTGCTGCTGAGGTGTAGTTTATACAAGTGTGTTTTCAAAGTGTAGACATTATTTTAAGTTGTGATGTTAAATAATTATGTTAAAGTGACAAGTAGGTATAAATCAGAATTAAACTATGTGTAGTATGCAAATGTATAAATGTCCTTTAAATGTATTTATCTCCATGGAGACAAACAAGTGACCCCACCAGGCCAAGCAGAAGCAGGCGATATATTGGTACAGCAGCCAAAAATATTGACGTATCATCAAATTAAACTATGATATGTTGGTATTTTTAATACTTTAGCACATTCCTAATGAAGAGCCCAATGAAAGTTACATAATACACTTTAACGCTAAATGACCGTATTATTACATTTAAAACTTGCATTAAAATAACACTACTAGCACTTGTGTTGATATGCTGTCCTCTTCACTGGATGTTTGGATATCGGAGCAGCCCTCACCTCCGCCCCAGTGTGATGCAGCAGTGCGTGACCCTCGCAATGAAAACATGGCGGGGTGAAGAGGACAGACCGGATCTACGTTTTTACTGTAGTATGTCTGATCCTTTGTGGTAACATGCCTGCACCCCTAAAAAACATTCCTGCAGTGCCCCCCCTTGTCCCGGAGCCAGTCGTGAGTGACAGTTTGTGAATGTGACTGATTTGGTCCTTTAAGTTTTCATGACAGACTGGAGGGGCCCCTGTCTACCTGAGGGTCACCCGTTTCCCCACTCTAAAGAGATGCGGGTGCTATGGGTGCATTCTTTCACATGATGGATTTGGAATTGAACTTTTTGAACTTGACTCTGAACTATGGACCTTCTAGTAAAAACGATAAACTTTCTTGTAATGTCTGAAATGTTAAACAAGCACGCAAGATTTATGTCCTGTGTATAGCCTAATATTTGTACTATTTGTCTTGTACTATTTAGTAGGGCTGTTAAAACTGAAGGTCCGTCCTATATTATGCAAAATTGACTCTTGTCAGCTTTAAGCGATGTTATAATTCTGTGATACCCAGAAAAAATACCCACCATTGCGTTTTGTTTCACTTACACTTGTTTGAATAACCTATAATATTAGCCTGTCTACATCTCCAAAGCTCAAAATGCCCTGTTCCACTTGGTGATGTCATGAAGTAGTAGTTTTCAAGTTAACAGCTCCATTTACCCTTTTTCCTGTAGAGAATGGCAATTTCAGAGCTTGAATTATCCATATAATTCACATGGAGGTGTACGGATTGGAGCACTTCCTGTATTACTACATGACATCACAAGGTGGAATGAGTTTTCTGTGAAGTGTTTTCCGTTGGAGAGTAGAACTCAGCCTAAATGTGCTGGGTTTGTGTGTTAAATATGGGGGAATAAAGCAAAACACGACTCCAGGTATTTTTTGATGAGAAACAGCATTATAACAGATATATTAGAATGTATTGTAATTTTTCTGTCATAATATTTAAAAGATGTAAACTTATCAATTGTGTGACTAGCTGACTAAAATAAAAAATAAAAAACTATTATAGTTGTATTTTGATAGATGTAATTGTAATCTGGACTATACAGACTATAAAACACATAATAGAACATAAAAAACAAAAAAGAACAAAGAATTCAAGATTTTCATCACTTTATTTGTCAATATTTTCTATCTAGAAGATTGTCTCCTCATCGAAAACATACTTGGAGTTGTAGTTTGCTTCATTCATACTTGTTTCATTAATCTATTAGCCCAAAGTCATCTCCTCTGGGCACTGAAACACGCCCCATCCACATTTTGCCTGGATTCTTGCATCATGTGTAAAAATCTAGTCTTCCCCAGCACAGTTTTGAAGCCCATAAGCCATAATTTGTTCTGTGGTGAAACCACACTTTACTTAAGAACGTAATTTGTTTATTTTCTCATTGTTTTTTCCTGTTGCTGACAGCAGAGGGAGCTCTATTGTCTAAAGGGCTCATTGATGACAGACGTGCGGTTTATAGAGTGTTTTTCCTTATTATTTTAAGTTAGATTAATTAATGTAGAATGTTTAAAAGAGATGTTTTTGCATCACATTTTTCTTGCTTGTAAAATTATCAACCAATGCGTATTATAGTATCTGTTTAAAATAAGTAGAACACAAAAAGTTGTCTTGCACTGTTTTGCAGAGTGACCCTTTGACCTTGACTTGAGTAACCAGAGCCTTGGGGGTGTTGTCTTAGCTGACATGTGCAGTCTTGTGACAGTCACAGGTAGATTGGTATCAGGCGAGTGCAGATGGGAGCGAGATAAGTCTGCATTCCCACTGCTGTGTTTACTCTGCCGCACATTCACTACACACTGAAACAACACTGGCAAAATACACCGCTAATGTATTTCAGTGGACACAGATCTAATGTAATGCGTACAGGCACGTAAGAACTCCCATTATAATCCACCATATGTCATGTGTAAAGTAGGGTGCATCATCTTAAAGGTGCTGAACCTGATTTCTCCTTGAAAATGTAAAAAAAAACAACTAGTTTTTACATATTGTAGAAGTTCAGAGTTATTCCGCACTTACCTTATGCTTTCTGTGCAATCTGATTATTCGCCGTGATGAGTTTATAAGTGCGTTTCGTAACTTTTAAAGGCCAGAGAGACTTGCGGTCACGGTAATGGTAACAACAACTAGCATGCTAACTGTGCACTTCCTAATTCTCAGCTCTTAAAGGTCCTACGTTACACAAAATTGACTCTTGTGAGCTTTAAGACGTGCCATAATGTTGTTACCTCCTCCAAATACCTGGAATTCTTTTGTTTGAGTAATCACTTTTTATATCTGTGTACAACTCCAAAGCTTAATTACCTTGTGATGTCACGTACTGATTGTTGTTTAATGACAGCTACCATCCTAATGTTTAGTAAAGATGGGACATTCCAGGGCTGAAATTATCCAAGTGATTTTAGTGAAGGTGTGTGGAGTTTTAAAACAGCACTTGACTTCTTGCTGTATCACATGACATCACAAAATGGAACAGAGCATTTTCTTTTTTAGAGCCTTGTGTGAATGAAACAAAATGCCACTCCAGATATGTGACGAGGAAACAACATTATGACATCAACCGGTCAGAAAATATCATAATATAGACTCTTTAATTAGACACAGATATCACTTATACAATATACCTGTACTCAAATACATGAACAAAAAAGAATAAGAGCACAGTTCCTTAAAATATACAGCGCGGTGATAGCGCGGTTACATAAAGAGCAGGTCTAAGCTTGTGTGTATCGCTCAGATCTGGGGCCAAACCTGTTGCAGCCACCACCCCCTGTGCATTTATCTGATATAGTTATGTTATCAGCATAGCCCTGGAGCCAGTCTGCCACAGCCACTGACACTTCCACATGACAGCGCTCTGTGGCATGCACTCTTGGACCTGATCACAGCAGATAATCAAAGCTCTATTAAACTATTATGATTTATAGTTTAATTGTATGTGCTTGTTGTTCAGAATGTGTAATGACTCTAGCAAACATGCGTTGTCAAAACAAGTGTAGCTGACCAGAGAGGCGACTGCTACTGTAGAAATAGTCAGTCTGTATCAGGGCGTATGTCAACAGTCAAGGTGTTAACTGAGATTGTGCTGGACCAATATTGGAACATCTACTCTGCAAATGAGACCTCAACATCTGTGAGGCATCTATGTACATGCATGCACCTAACTTGTGCTGTTTTCTGATTTATGTCACAGTTATTAATGTCATTTTTTCGTCAAAAACACTGAGTTGTGTTTTGTTTCATTCACAAATGTTTAACACCTAAATCCTGCAAATCTTCTTTCTAACAAAAAACTCTGTTCCACCTTGTGATGTCATATGGTCATACAGGAAGTGCTCCACTGTGTGTCCACACCCTCACTAGAATCATTATTTAGATGATTTCAGCCCTGTAAATGTCCATCTCTACCACACAGACTAAAAACAAAGGGTTGCTCAAACATGTGTAAATGAAACGAAACACAACTAACAGCAATATAACTAATATAATAATATAAATAATTATGGCTTAATGTTCACAAGAGTCAATTTTGTGTAATACAGAACTTTTAAAACCTCAACACCAGCAAGCACAGGGCATACTGTAGCCACCCTGCATTAACAGTGAGATTATTTGTTGTGAGTGTAGGATGTTGTTCTGAAGACAGCTCCTTTTTCTTCTCAGTTGCTCTTGTATCTCTAGACCACACACAATAACTACACTGTAGTTATTGCATGACATACAGTATATTGACTCTTCTTATTTACTCTTCCTGTTCCGTTACGGGGAACCAAGGAGACCTTTTAAATATGGGATGTAAACTTTATGCTTGAATTGGTTGAAACTGTTTATGAAATTACAACTGTCAGCTTCTCAGGATCATGTGACCTGCACCCTGAGGTCACATGTCCTGCCTGCTTCACATTATCAGATTTCTTATGCACCCGCACTCTCCCTCTTTGGTGTGGTTCAGTTGGTGTCTCTTGTGATAATAGTACGTTCTGACACTTTGACACTTGATCAATCAGTTTTGAGTATTAATTTGAACATCCTGATCTCTTCCAGCGAGAGCCATCCCAGATAGTTCATGTGTAGAACTGACTTCAGAGTGCTACACATGTCAGTATGTTGCCAGGTCAGACAGTACATGTAGTGAATGGGCGCGGGTGAGTGACTGTGTGTACGTACTTTTTAACATATCGGGTGTCGTCCTTAAATTGGCTTTAAATCAGCCTTAAATGACTGATAATTTGTTTTGGTCAATCTGCCGCCTACAAATACACACAAAGCTTTAGTTTAACTCTGCACAAAATATGACTACACAGTTCTCTTATGGTTTGTGGTTAAAAAAAAAAATAATTACTTAATTTTAGGAAAATAAACAAAATTGGTCCTATGCATCTGCCCAAAAATATGCTTATGAGCCGTCAGTTGCTCTGGATTATAAACAATGAGAGTTGGAATTGGCCCTGAAAATGCCCACATCAGTTGAGCTCTAGTTGTGTGTCTCTGTATCTGCCCTGTGGCTGTGCATCAGCTAAAAGGTGCATGGTTTGTTGTACAGACTCTGGGCCAGTCTTCCCCCACCTCACACAGATGAGCAACAGGATGCGAATGAATGAATTTGAAAAATGTAGTGTCCTCATCACAGACTTTACACTGTGACCCTGTAATTACACTGATAATTATTGTCCTCCACAAATAAACTTTTTGTAAACTTTGGACATTTTGACTTTTTGGGTATTTTCATTGAGTAGTCCTTTGAGTAAGACAAAAAGCACCATATAATTTGCTTAGCAGCACATTTGCACAATACATCTTAAGTATGTAGAAAACAGTTATAATTTTCTGTTTAACAAGACTCATATACAAATATGCACTATGTAACCTCTCTGGTTAATGGGCTCTGATTTATGTTATAATGTTGTTTCCTCATCAAAAACATACCAGGAGTTGTGTTTTGCTTCATTCATACATGTTTAACACAAAACCTGAATATTTAGGTTGGGAAACACTTTGTGATGCCATACGCCAAGTGCTCCCCTGTGTTCACTAGAATCATATGGATGATTTTCAGCCCTGAAATTTCCCATCACTGCTCAACTAAAACTAAGTTGTTAGCTTGAAAACTACAACTACATGACATTACAAGGTGGCACAGAGCATTTGAGATGCATTTAGAGATGATCACAGACTAATAATAAAGTTATACTCAGATGTGTGAATGACACAAAACACAACTCCAGGTTTGTACTTGAGGAGATAACAACATTATCACATAGATTAAAGCTCACAGAAGTCAATTTTACAAAATGTACGACCTTTAATGACAAACTGTGGAACATTGCAGGTCCAGCCAAAACATCTCCATGGAGACAGGCGAGTGACTGACCATTACCCAGAAAAGTTACATACACAACAAAAAATGGAGGATTAACATTTCAGGGTAAAATATTTCAGTTGTTGTTTTAACTATTTGAAAGTTAAGTTTGGGTTTGAGTTGGGGTGATTTGCCAGA
>KN488998.1:3246-15510 GCA_000787155.1 Scartelaos histophorus | reverse complement strand
AGTGTCTAGTTTCGATACTAGTTTTAATATGTATTAGTATCTGATTTTGGATACCTTAATACTGATACATGTATTACAGTGAATAAAAACATCATTGCACTGCTGTTAAAATGTCATTAAAAAACATACACTTAAAATAGTGAGGTGAGTTTCCAGCTTGGCCATGTCAATGTCAAAGCAGGTTTATGCTGGAAGGAGAAATGGAAACAAAGCAGTGGGTCTTGGAGGGTGTTACACTGGTGAAAACAGGGCTGCCCCGGTAGGCTACAGTAGCTCCCAAATGTCAGGAATTCTGCCTGATTCCTCCAACAGCTGAGGATCTGGGCTGCAGGGTAATCCAACTAGCCTAGTGTGACCAGATTTGTAAATGTGTTGCTAATTTTTTCCACAAATCATTGTTCTGTCTTGTTCTGTTTGTAGGCGCATCAAGTTAATCGTATGTGGAATTTAGAAGATTCCCGAGTGGGGCATTGTTGATGGAAACTGAAAAACTGGCAATTTGTTATCAACATTGGACACAGGGTCAAAAACAATGGTACATTCAGCTGTCCCCTTCATTTGTCAGGACTTGTTGTCACAGAGAATTATGCACCAGATGCCCTTCCTGGCCTAAAATCAACCATAAACAGTGAGCGGTGGCAGTCCTCAGGTTCCAAAACAAAGACTAAAGAGAGATTTTCTCAGAAAGTGCTGATTTTAAAATACTCATTTACCAGGGCTCACTGGTTTGGGCAAAATATGTGATTACATTGTGTTCGGACAAGCTTAGCAATCGATTTGTTTTGCTATTTATATTTTAATAATAGGAAAATAATAGGAATCTGCTCAAGTTAACATTTTAAACTGGTCCAGAAGAATTAACAAAAAGACTGAAATCTAAACTGACAAACTAATACAAGAATCACATTTCAGAACATGTTTGCACACAAGAACTTTTTATGTAGAATAAGACATAAGGCTATTGAAAAGGAAATTATGGAAATTATTTTTTTTTTTTTCAGGGCAAATTTTACAGTTGAATTCAAGGGCTTGTTTCACTGTGAATTTTGATTGAATTTGAGGGCCTGAAAATATTTGTGCTGAATATTTAAAAAGTGATTTTTTTTATATATATATAAAAAATATTTAAACACTTAGAAAATGTGCACTTCAAATTTCAGCCACTAAAATTCAGAATAAAAATAATAAAGAAATAATAAATAATTCAAACATATTTTTTCAGAGTTAAAAAGTTCAAAGTGAGAAATTCAACAGCATTTAAAATTCAGAATCTGATGGAACAAGTTATCTTCCATAAGAGGACGTATACACTACAAGTCAAAAGTTTGGACCCTCATTCATTTTTTTCTATACATTTACTACTTTTTACATTTGCTATACATACAGAAGACATCAAATATATGAAGTAAGTGAGTATAAGTAAGTATAAATCTATATGGCAAAGGAAAAAAGTGAAATAACTCTACTAACATTGAATGAGAGGGTGAGTCCTAACTTTTGACTGGTTGTGTATGTTCCACATGTGCAGAAAATGCCATTAGGAGAAAATCCACCTGCATGAGCCTTTACCCCAGAACCATCAGATAGAAAAACCGTTAATGATGTTACAGCGAAACCCCCGTAGCAACCCCCGCCTAAAAACACAAACACATGGAGGTAATACACAACACGAGTGGGAGGGCTGTGAGTCAATCTGAGTTGAACCTGGTCCAGCTGTAGTTGGAAGTGGCAGCTTTTCAAAGGAGAAAACTACAGGAAATAACAAAACAACCAGATCAGCTTTAATCAGCAGGTCTTGGCTCAGCCCTGTGCGGTGATGGTCGCAGATGTGGGAATGCAGATGCCCTCCCGCTCACACAAACTGATAAGGCATCTCGCAGGGCTGTAAATGAGCTGGAGTTTGCATTAATAGCTCTTTTATCAGGCTAACATCGGGCGAGTCGTAACTGGCACTTTCCCCACCCACTGCTCCGTATCATTAGCGTCCAATGAAGCTTTTGGTCAAGTCATCAGTACAAATCTGCAGCTACATTAGGGGAACTTCTAATGAACAAAAACTGAAGGTATAAGACATTATAGAGATCTGCCAAGGCACTGGTACCAAATAAATATGGTGCACAGACCCTAAATACACGATAAATGAGTTTTTTTTTATTGAGATATCCTCTGTCTGAAGCTCTCTTACTCAAATTAGACTTAATCTGAGCTTTATTTTCATGCCATCTCACCTTTTTGTTGAAAATCAAACACCTTAACGCGACCGTGCACGCTTGAATCGATCGCATCTCCAGAAAATGTGCCGTTTATATTCATTTTTCTTGAGTTTTCAGGAGATCTTTACACTTTTTTGACAGTCTTTGCTAATATATGCACCGTGTCTCTGTGTAGAACACCCCAAAGCATGAAGTCACTGAAAAAAAAAATCAAAAGAATAGCAAACAATTCATTAAAACCAAGCATCTGCATCTAGTTATGAAATCCAAATAGACAGCTGTGAGTGAGACTTCTATTAACCATCATTCAAAGTGATGTCTCTCTAAAAATATACAATAATAAGGCTTGCTTCAGGGGTTTATTGTTGGGTTGTTTATTATTGCATCAAAAGGGAAATATCTTCTCTGTATTTGACCTAACTTTAATGCATCTGGGACACCATAGCAGGAGCAAAGAGCTAGATTTGCTCAAACTGCAAAACTCACATGGGGAAATGCCGTTTTGATACTGAAATACACAATTAAACCGGACAGAAAGGGCTTCATGTGGAACAGATCCCCACGTCTAAAACGACCACAGCCTCTGCAACGCTCCAAGTCCAACCACCTCCAACCAGACTCGTGCATTAATTAAACTACTGTAAATGACTCTGGGTTAAAGCGTGGAATGTGTAACCAGTCACGGGCCTGCAAAAACGGCGATGGTTAGTGGGTCAAAACACAACCAGCTGCGAAACTTTACAACAAAAATGTCTCACCGCACATAATCATCAGAATGAGACCACTATTTTATGTAGTGTAAGACCCGACGCTGCAGAACTTGCTGATTTGACACACAAAGCTACAGCTAATATTGTTTATAGTGAGGTTAGAGAGGAGGTCGTTTGTGGGCAAATTCCTACGTTATGCCCCTCCCCCCCCAAACGGAGCCCCAAACACATTTTTCGCCCCATTCCTGATTTAATTGTCTTCCATCCAGCTGCAAGGCAAAGCTGATGTCACTTAAAGTCCATTATGAGCGTTTTCTGCTAAGGGCGAAGGAGGAAAATGGCAAACAGATTTGTGAAATATGCCAAGGCCGAGCGCTGTCACCGTCCCAGCTCATAAACACGAGCGAGTCCGCAGAGAGAGCAGCAGACGCCCGGGGAGAAGAGCGCGAGAGGTCTCAGCTACGTCCAACAGAAGTGGTCTGAATATGTTAAATGTGGATGGAATAACAATGGCTAATCTGGGGCGACATGAGGACTAAGCTTGGATCAAATCAGGACTAAACCTAGGACTTAACTATGGCAGAATGAGAAATAAAATAAAATAAAACTGGGACTTAGGGCCAAACTTCAACCAAATCAGGACAAAATCTGGACTCAAACAAGGACTTGGTGGAGTCTAAACCAGAACTAGAAAAACAGGCAGAATCAGGAACAAACCAAGACTAAACCTTGGGACTAATCCAGAACTAAACTGGAAGCAAATCATGACTAAACTAAAACTAAATCAAGGCGAGAACTAGGACTACATTAGGACTAAACCGGGATTAAACCAGGACTAAACTGGGTCCAAAGTTAGACCTAGCCTTGTCATAACAAGTCTCTATCCACACAAAACCAGACCCAGTAACTGCATTAGGCCTAAACCACTAAAACTAGGATTAAACATTGAAATTAAACCAGAACCAAACCAGGATTAAACCGGGACTAAACTGGGTCCAAACCAAGACCAAACCTCATTATAACAAGTTTAAACCCGCACAAAACCAGACCTGGAATTTGAATTAGAATTAAAATAGATCTAAAATAGGACTAAGGTCTAAACATGCAGGACTAAACCAGGTGTAATCTAGGTTTAGGATTAAATCAGTTCCATAAGGGTAAAAATGGGGGATAAACTTGGACTAAACCAGGAATATTTGTGGTTCAAACATGTAAAAAAAAATAAGTTATTCGAATATTTGTGGTTCAAACATGTAAAAAAGTTATTAAAATATTAAAATACCAGGTCTACCTTATGCCTAAAATGAATACAGGTCAGATAAACATGGACTAAACTGGGAACAAACTGTGAAGTTTATAGAAATATTCAATAAACCAGGATTAAGACTCAATCATGTCTAAACTTGGACCAAAATTAGAATTCAAAAAAGTGAAAAAGTGTCCGGGCCCATCTGGGGACCTCAGCCACACCTCTCCAGAGAACGTACAGTGACCCAAATAAAGTTTACACCAAAATGTCAGCGCACACTTCAACACTGGAGAGGCTCAGAGCACTTACGAACCAGGGACCACATCTGCTGACCTGCTCCACTTAACATGCTGCAGGCCAATGGGGCATGTCACGATACGAGCGAGGTTAACCGCAAAATAAGACGGGACACGGCTACTTTTACCGGGTTTCATATATCACAACATGTTTAGAAGGCCGTACGGTCAGATTGAGTTTGGGGACGAAACTATGTCAAGAGCATAGCTTGCATTTATTCAGTTACAGGCCCATTGCTAAAAGAAATACTGTCTCCAAGTTCATGAATCATCTCCATGGACCCAAGGAAGTCCTGGATTCTTACCAGACAAGTTACATATTGCACTTTTAAATAAATCAAAGGCTTTTTTTAATGCATTGATATTAATAACACAAAATGCATTAACTGTTTTATTATTTGCTGCAGAATGAAGCTTGGTGGTGCAATAAAATACCAAAAAATATGTCATATAAATAATGTGATGCAGTGTATTACTTGTCTTAATGTGTTGCTGCCATTAATGTATTTTAAAAGGTCCTATATTAAATTGATTTGTTGAGTTTTAAGCCATGTTATAATGTTGTTACCTGGAGTTGCGTTTTGTTTGGTTCACAAATGTTTGAGCAGTTCTTTATTCTGTCTGTTCCACTTTGTGATGTCATGAAGCTACTTTTTGTTTAGTAGAAATTGCAATTCCAGTGCGGAAATGACCCAAAATATTCTAGTGAAGGTGTATATTTTAAAACGCAGTGGAGCACTTCCCGTTTCCTCCTAAATATGCCTAAATACGCAGGGTTTGAGCGTTAACCATGTAGGAATGACACAAACCCCAACTCCAGGTGCGTTTGTGACGAGGAAACAACATTAGATCAGAAAATAGCGTAATACAGACCTTTTAAAATAGCTAAACATCTTAGTTGAAGTGCAAATTGTACATTTTAACATTATTATAACCTTAGTACTAGCCTGGAAAGCATAAGCGAGGCCCAGAAGCACTTCCATCATTAAAAAAAAAGCCACGCAATTAAATGATTCATCGCGGGGAGAATGAAATATTGACATTTAGTTAAAATGTTAAAACGCCGAGCTAATCAATAAATGAAGTCATCTTATATTGACTGCTTATTAGATGCACTTAGAGCTAGATTGGCCCAAGTGACAGATGTGAAAAGCACTAGTCATTTACGCAGGAGCATCATGGGTAATCAAGGTTGAGAACACAACAAACTGCCTTAATCCTTCATCGGTAACGACTTGGTTTAGATCTGTTTAGAGTTTTGATTTTATTTACGCACGGTTTCTTTCCCATTTTGGATTATTCAGGCCACTGATTATAGAATATGGAAAAGTAAATTGTCTCCGATGGCATCTGCGAGTAACGATTTTGAAGTGATTTTGTACAGTGCACATTTTAAACACATCCAGGAGCTTTCGCATTTGAAAAAAACACTGAAACATGAACTGCGTTTCAGTGTGTCTGGTGAGGTCTGAACTCCAAGGTTAGCCACGGTTTACTCTTAGAAATACCGCACGGAGATTTAATATTTTTGTTCTTGATGACGTTAAATGAACTTATCAATCTTGAAAATTTCTTAGCTGAATTTCAATGTGATTTTGATACAGCCTACAATGTGATATTCAGCAGAGTATAGACCACTTGGAGCCGTGTGTCCGCACAAGGTCAGGACACGACTGGCTGAGTCCTTTAAGCTCCTCGGGGCTAAATCTGATGAGAGAAGCAGTTATCCACAGATGAGATGAGATGCAGTACTGCCGTGGACCAGAGCCATGACCCCACAGTCACATGGTACAATATTAGACAGTCGGGCTGCACCACTTTTAAAATATGTAATTGCAGTTTTTTTTTACAAGTCCGGGGATAAAAGTCGGATTTGAAATATATGTTTAAACACAGTGTCACTTTCCTCATGGAGGGTTCGCAACCTGCTTGACTCCAAACACTTTTTGTAGTTTTTTTCTAGGAATGATCTGCATTTAATTTAACCACCTTCATGGAGACAAGCAGCCACAACACCAGGCCAAGTTACAGGTCAGATCTGTGGAGAAAAGGGCCAATCATGGTAATAATGCATGTTTTTCTAAGTTTTGCAAAATAAAAACTCCTGTAATTACAGGTCAGATCTGTGGAGAAGAGGGCCAATCATAGAAAAACATGCATTATTACCAAGTTTTGCAAAATAAAAACTCCTATAATTCAATATCGCAGGCAAAGTAATAACATCTCCATGGAGACGAGCAGATGCCAGAGCCCTCATTAGAAAAGATAAGATAAGATTAGATTTATACAAAATGCAGCAAAAAGTACAGTTTTTTACAGTTAAAAGTGCATCTTTTTGAGCAAAGATGGGAAATGGTGAAAATGTATATGTGCCTGTAACTGTTGTTTTTTATTTATTTTATTCTTATTTAAAATATTCCTATAGAAATACTTTGTTATAGACTATGACTCTGTGAAGTATGAATGTGAATGTAAAAATTGTCCTTAATGCTTTTCAATGACTTCTGTCAAGTATACCAAGACCATACCATACCATACTAGGACCAAGTGTGTCAGGGAACATATTTTGTTGTGTTTTGTTGAGTTTTATTGTGAAAAATGAAAAATAAAAGGCAGAGGAAAAGTGCAGCAGTAAAAATGAATAAATACTGACACATTCCCACGTTCATTTCAATAAAAACCAATAAATAAATAGATTATTGCACTTTATTCTGTTCAGAGTGCACATTGTTAATAAATCCAGGAGCAGATCTATGTTATATTGTTGTTTCCTCATCACAAATATACTTAAGAGTTGAGTTTTCTTTCACCCACGCATGTTTAACACACAAACCCTTCACATTTAGGCTGAGTTCTTCTCCCAAGTAACTCTCGACTGCGGGTTAAACTCCACACACCTTCGGCAGAATCATTTGGATGATTTCGGCCCTGTATTTACCGCTCCCAGCTAAACAAAAGTGAAAAGGTAGCGGTTAAGTTTGGAGATGCAGACAGACGACTCAAACATGGGCGACTGAAACAAAACACACCTCCAGGTACGTTTTGGAGGAGAACATTATAACATAGATTAAAGCTCGCAATTTACTGTAATATAGGACCTTTAAAGCATTTATGAGAGTGAAGACAGAAAAAACGAACACTAAAATCACGTGCATTTAAGAACAGAAATCTATAATCTATAAATTTCAATAAAAAGACAGGATTTCTTCTTCTTCTTATGTTTATCTTGTTAATTTAGGTTTGTTTTTTTTTGTTAAATCAAATGCATCCATAATGTTGTTAATCTTTTGTAAAGACTGAGGATGATAATTTATTGAAGCATTTCCTTTTTGATCTAATGTTTTATCTACAGCAACATTAAAATCTCCTACTATAATCATTTCCCTCTGTTGTTCCAATAACTTATTACTTCTCCCATCAAAAAACAAAGGTTCATCTTCATTTGGCCCATACAGATTTACTAAACACATTTTTCATCTCTGAATTGTTAAACTAAGCATAAGGCAGCATCTTTGTGGAGCATTTTCAACTGTTTCTAATTGAAATTTGAAAGGTTTTTTTATAGTATCATGACACCTTTTGAGTTACTGTAATTGCCTTTGCGATTTGATAATTGCACCAACTAAAACTCAAATTATATTTCAATACAGAGGATTTTAATGTTATGGTCCTATAGTGGACAGCATGGAACAGTGCCCATGTATTTCCCATCTGTCTAGGAGCATTCTTATCATTCTTATCGTCTTATCTTTTTGAAGATATTGTGCAGTTAAAGCAATGACCCCTTCTTATTCTCAGATGCAACATTAGGCAACAGGTGGTCAGCAAATCACAAGTGCTGAGGCCGAGGCATCCGCACAATGTTGTTTATAGCCTCAAACTGAAAGAAAATGTTTAATTTTGGACCGTTTTATGCGTCATCTTAGAGACAGAAAGTAGCAGAACATTGCAGAACTGGGAAGATTAAGAAGTTTCAACCAGAGATTCCTCGTAATGACACTAAAATTGGTTACATTTTAAAGTTAAATTTCAAAGTAAAGTAGAGTAATCCCAAATTTGAGATAGTGTAGTACTCTAATACTCTTAATGACATACAAATACAGCTTCAACCACACAGGAGCTTTTCTGGTTTTAAGAATTAAACGTTGTATATTACACAAAATTGATTCTTGTGAGCTTTAGCGATTCCAGATCTGATTCACACTGCAGCACTTCCTGTATTAAGACATGACAGCTTAAAATACAAGGGTGTGTGTTGAATGAGACAAACCAACAGATCAGAAAAGAGCGTAATACGAGCCCTTTAAACAATCGTCGAATCTATTACAGTGTCACGTTACTTTCAACACTCGACTTTAACACGTGGAGTCATTTTTCACTCACTAAAAATAGCCCACTATCTACAGACCACCCATTTTTGCGGTTGCGCCCTTTATTTTTGTTTGTTGAGCGCGATCACCCGGGCCACCCTCTCCCGGTCCTGTGCACCACCCCCGGGTCTGTGCTAATGTGTGAAACCAGCAGCAGCTCTGTCATAACAAGCTCCTTTACCAAACTACTTCACAAGTGGGACGCGTGAAAACCCAAACTTCCTGAGAGTTACACAAATAATCTGATTGACCTTCATACTAGAACATTGTGACCTCGTGTTCCTGATTGTAATCTGCATGTATTTTATGTTTTCACTTTTTTCAATTCAATTCAGTTCAATAATATTTATTTCATTCATTAAAACAAAACAAGTCAATGCAACATATCTGCAGACAGTGTTACAGATTTGGTACAATTTTGGTACATGAATGAAAGGCACAGAAAGAAACAAAACTCTTAAATGATCTTGTGTAAAATCAAGGTGAGATCAGGTTCACTTCTTTGTGCCAGATTTTGCTTAGGATAAAAAGCTACATCTACATTTAAAGATTTCTGTTTATCTGTGGGTTTAAGAATGGTAATGAAATCAATGATTAAAAAGCAATTCATAACTTAAAATATTTTATAACTTTTGAATGGTGAAAATTTCTCAAAATGGCGCCTAAGAAACTGAAACCTACAGACACTATACTGTGTGTCCAAGGCAAAATTCTTTCAGGACAAATAAAGCTTAAATCTTGACTTTTCCCCATTCATAATAGAATCATTTTGTCTTGAATTGGTAGTTGCTATGGCAATGGTACCAATTCTTAATATTTCTGGAATATATCAGTATTTATGAGGTTTAAAAATCTAAAAGTTTGAACATCAAATATCTGGCTTTAAGTTCTTTATTCTTTAACAATTTGCACTACCTTCTTACTTTTGCTACTTTTTAATTTGGTCTCCTGATGCTGCATTCCATCATACCTAACCCCACCCCCTGGAGTTGGAGTAAAGTACCCTGAAGTACCCTAAAAAGTGGCTGACACCTTTGCACAATGGGCCTCTCCAGGGGTCCAGGCCTCTCTCACCTCAGGACAGAGCCACATGCTGCAGGCAGACAGGGGGCGAGGCAGCTGTTAGAACACTTCTGTCTGTGTACACCACCCCCATGCACGCACACACACACACACACACACGCACACACACGCACGCACGCACGCACACACGCATGTAGTGCCATTAACTGTTCATACCAACTACCACCTAAGAAAACATTTAGCTAGAATCTTATATGAACAAAACCAGTTTGTTTGAATATTCATTAAAAAGCCTTTAATACAGTACTTTACAATACTTTAATACCATGCCTAAATCAGGACTCAACCAGGACTAAATCAGGTCTCAACCACGACTAATCCAGGTCTACCAGGTTTTAAAACTAGACCAGGACGGAATCAGGACTAAACCAGAACTAAACTAGGACTAAACCAGGGTTAAACCAGGACTAACGCAGGATTAAACAGGACTAAATCAGGACTAAACCAGGAATAAATCAGGTCTCAACCACGACTAATCCAAGTCTAAACCAGGTTTTAAAACAGGACTAAACCAGGTCTAAAACAGACTAAATAAACGCTATATGTTGCCAGATTAAATGGAGCTATATACAAAAACCAAGGTATAAAACCAGGACTAAATCAGGACTAAACCAGGACCTAACAAGGATTTAACCAGGGGTAAACCAAGAGTATAAACGGACTAAAACATCACTACAACAAATGGAACTATAAGTAAGGTCTTAATACAGACGCTGTTTTGTTGTTACTTCAGAAATAAATAACAGCTTGAACATTTAGAGCAGTTTTTCTTCATTCATTTTGTTTTAAGGAAATAAATGCTGTTTTCTGTCTCTGCCCTGGTATCGGTTGATAGTAAAAAGAACGGTATTGGAGTTTTAAGCCAAGTTTGTCATGATTTGTAGTAAATTCCCTGCATCGGTTTCCCATCTTTCAATAGTGAATTCTCCACACGTGGTCTTCCTTTGTTTATAGAGACAAAATGACACATAATCTACTCGTATTTGCCTGGCTCTGCTTTAGTCTAAATCAGGTTTAAAACATGACTCAACCCCAGCATCATCGCAGACAAACCACTCTCACATTCATTCATTCACCGAGAGTGCAATTTTAGATACAAACTACCGCATTAGATCAATTTAAAGATAACAAAATTAAGTGGATCTCTCAAATCTTATAAGTGAGTGATGAATTATTAGGTTTACTGGGCTGAGGTGAGTCACTTTTTCAACCCGGGGTTAAAGAGACACAGACGTGAGGCACTGCTGTAGATTACATCTCTGAGTCAGACGAGGATCCCGACTGTTCCCCCTCCCACAAACCGGGGCAGACATGACGTAAAGGGGCAAGTTCATCACAGATCCAACCAGGGTCTAAAATAAGGCTAAACCTGGTATCAAACAGGAAGTCTAAAGGTGGGGAAAGGTGGTTTATATGAAATTTAAGGGCGTCTTCACACTTCTGGTTTGGTTTGAGGTCATTTTTAGTCCTGATATAGATAAAGGTTGGGTTCACTTATAGTCCTCATTTAGTCTTGGTCTAGTCTAGGTTTAGTTCCTGGTTTATTGAATATGTTAGGGTGGTTTATGTGCAAGTGTGAACACATCCTGAAACAGAACTTATCAAATGGGATTAGAGCAGGTCTAAAGTAGGTCTAAAGCAGGTCTAAAGAAGGTCTAAAGCAGGTCTAAAGCAGGTCTAAAGCAGGTCTAAAGAAGGTAAAGCGCAGGTCTAAAGCAGGTCTAAAGCAGGTCTAAAGCAGGTCTAAAGCAGGTCTAAAGCAGGTCTAAACCAGGACTAAACCAGGACTAAACCAGGACTAAACCAGGACTAAACCAGGACTAAACAAGGACTAAATCAGGACTGAACCAAGTCTAAATTATGATTAAACTAGGTCTAAACAGCACAAAACCAGGACTAAATCAGGACTAAACAAGGTATAAACCAGGTCTAAACCAAGCCTAAAGCTTGATTAACCCAGGACTAATTCAGCGCTAAAACAATACAAGGTCAAATCCAAGGTCTAGACCAGGTCCCACTCCCATAGTCCGCAGCAGACATGACGTAAAGGGGGCATTTATGACACAGTGTGAGCAGACCACCTGAAAAACCTTTAAAACACTCACACACTATTCATTCAAATCTATTTTCCATTGAGACACATATACACTTAACCTTATTATACCAACCCCCAATTAGCTCCTGCAGTAAAAGCCAGACAGAGGACTATAGTTTGGGACTTTGTTGACCTTAGCAGCAGGAGACATTAATGCTCCCAGCTCAGAGGATTGATTCTTGTGGTGATATACAAGAGTTGACAACACTAAATGGTGCTATTCTTAAAGCCGTTCAATGGGAAGATCG
>JACN01090955.1:0-24034 GCA_000787155.1 Scartelaos histophorus | reverse complement strand
CTGTTTAAAAAAACATTCAGAATCAATACTGATATTTTGGAGGGAAAGGAATAATAAGGCACAAATGCAACTGATACAAATAGGAGGGGAAAACCAGACTATCGTTTTGAAATTGAAAGCTTGGGTTAGTCACACGGCATAGCCAACGCCATTCAAATTAACATTAAAAGAAAGCTACCGATTTTCATCTGCCATCGCTTTACACCTGCCTTGCAAATAAAACCACTTTGCGCGCTCATATCTTGAACTGAAGTATGACTTTAATACCTCGATAGAAATAACCAGGTTGCAGAGTCTTTTGAAAGGGCTGCACAGGAGGGGAGCTGCGTGCCCGGGGCTATACACCGCTGTGTGTGAGTGAGTAGATGTGCTGTCACTTCAGATTAGCCCTGTGACGGAGAGCCCACAGAGGTAATAGGGGGTTCATAAAAATCATAAGAATGGTTATGGGCAACAATGAAAGATGTCGTATTCAGGCAGGCTTGTGTTACACCTATTTGGCCTGAATTACACTGCGAGGTCTGTGAGCGAACTGACAAACACGGCTGACATTAAGGTGGACGTATTGTAACACGGGCTGACAGTCTGGGTGTATTGCTATGATAACGGGGTCAAAGGTGACGACGGGCTGGGATAATAAAAATACGGGTGACGTATGGGAAGTCGTAAATGATTACTGTAATGTTAAAGCTGTTCGTGGAAAGTATTGATGGAAATATTGCGGCGTGATACAAAGAAAATATGCCTCAAAGAAGACATATGGTTTTGGGTTGGGGGGTTTTTGCTATTTAATATTAAAGTGCATCTGACAGATTTTTATGATTCTCTAATTTTAACTTAATTTGGTGAGATTATAACTATTGTAAATATATATAATAGTTAGGAATTTGTGATGGAAAGTTACAGAACGTAAAATTCTAAAATATACTTCTGACATTACGCTATGTTTGGCACTATTTACACATAAGAAACACATTTTTCTGCTACTTTTAACATGATGAACAAAATAAAGGTGTTTTCTTATATTGTATTTGTCAGATAATAATTGTTGTAATAAAATGATCTTAAGTGTGTTTTTGTAAAATGAGTAGTCTAACCTGTCATGTGACACTTTAAGTATATAACATGTATAGTTCATTGTGTTACATTTTGGTCAGTGTAAAACGTGATATTCACTTAAAAACGCTGTATCTAAGTTTTTGCTTTAAATATGAGAAAAAACAAACTAGAATTGATTATTGGGCATTTCAAAGCTTTATGGTTAGATGCAGACAGCACACAGCAGACACATTTTGCCCTACTGCTTATACAAAAATACAAATCTGAACTGGGGGAAATCTAGTGCTGTGCTTTTAATGATAAAATAGGTTCAGTGACTTCCTGCTTATGGCATTTCACTGTATAGCAAAAAGTAGATTTTCTTTTATGTGCATTATTGTTGAAAAATGCCATGTAATATTTTAAACCTACAAGGATTTGAAGAATTATAGGTGAGTAGGGATAGGGGTAGTTGAAAACAGCAGTTTTCTGAGCAATCGGGCCTTACATGCAGGACAAAACAGGATTACTCAAAGATGCATGAATCAAATACATGCCAATGCCACATGAGCCATCTTGTATTCTGAGGACCTCAGGGGCCGGCCTCCTGCTGGTGGCCAGAGTCAAGACTAAACAGGGGGAAATAGCATTTCAGTTTTATGTAGCTAAAATCTGGAGCAGCTCCTGAAGATGTGAAACAGGTTTCTACTTTGACAATGATCAAATCCAGGCTCAAAATCATGTTCAGTGTGCATATGACTGACATTTATTTTTATTCTGCACTCATCTTTGATTATTAATAATTATTTTAGTTGTTATTTAGTATTATTAAGAAAGGTAAGGTATTAAGAAATTAACTATAAATAAACAATAAACATAAAAATATCCAAAACAAACAAATATCTTGTGATGCACTGAAAGAGGTCAGTGAGGGGTTAGTAAAGATGATAAACTATATATAAAAAGACCTAACCTGATTTGTGATAGACAATGACAGTCTTTGTGCAAAGTCCAGATGCACTTGCAGTTTTCAAATGATCCCACAAGATGGTGGCGTTTCTAAATGAAACAAGCCTATTATAAAACAAAGTTACAGAATCCTATTTAGGGACATTTTTAAATCCAAGCAGTTGGCTAATACGATAATTATGTTTACCACTTTCACTTACATGGGAGTAGGGTACTTTAGAACTTATAACAAAGGAAGAATAACACCTATATATTATTTTTATTGTATTTATTTTGCATGTTGACTCTTAAAATCCCCAAAGTAATAATTGATTTTTTTACATTTTATTTTAAAAACATAATAACACAATACATTAAACAAGTACAATAAAGGCATTTTTTTAAAAAACACATAAAATACAGTGCAATACATATGTATGAAAAAGAAAACTAAGTGTTCTTCATGAAAGTTCTGATCTCTGTTTATAAATGATTTTTAATTGTGACTGAAATGAAACGTACTGATTTGAAATGTTTTGAAGTAAGTATCGGTGTTGGTGTATTGTCTAGAAAAGGGAAGGGGGGCAGATAACACAACATGACTCTTCTTTCTTACTTCTGCTTTTTTTGTATTTGGATATTATGACACAGATGATGTCTTTTTTATGCTTTATGAATGAAATAGACAAAATAAATAAATGGGGAAAAACATAGACTGAAGAAATTACTGTTGGAAGTGTACTTAATTCATTTAACTTTTGAAAAGTTAGGGTAATCAGATGACTTTATTTACCCAGGACAGTCCCAGTTTTGAGCCCTATGCCCCCTGACCCAACAGATTTATCCAAAACCATCGATCTTTTCCAGTTTTATACAAGAAATGTGTCAGGTGTCCCTATTTTTGACAAATGTTTGCTAACAGTAAAGAGAGGCATACATTGCCAATTGTTTTGGTAAAATACAGAAAAGCTGCTCAACAATGACCAAAAGACAAAGAAAATGTGACTATACTGACTCATGTTAGTAATGAAAGAATGAGTGCAGAAAGGTTTCCTTATTTGCACTATTTACACTAATTAAGGGGGGAAAAAATGTTATTATCATCCGCCCCAAAACCGAGTGTCCCAGTTTGTGATTTTTTAAAATCTGTTCACCCTGTGAAAAGTTAGCATATATGTACTAAAGCAAGTAAAGCCTGGGATTGCAGAATAAACAGCTCTTGCCCATCGCTAAAACAGTAAAGATGTTATATTCAGTGTTCAATATTGGTCTTGTAAAAGACAGGAGCACTTTCCCCCACACTTTCTCATACACTCTATGCACTTTCCCCTCGGAGCGTAAAGATCCTGAACCTGTCTGTGATTGGCTGGCGGCGGTCACCTGACCCAAACTCCGAGTCACGTGACGGATATTCCATCCTCGCCATTTTGCAATGTGGAGAGCACAGCCTCTACTTTTTATGGCACAGAAATAATCACAGCGGCTTTATGCGCTGAGGACAAAGACCAGCGTGCTGATCTGTGTCCGTGAGTACATTTCATTCGTATACAATCTCTCTATTCTTCAACACTCATTAACAGAAGCGACTGTTAAAGCCTGCTCGTATACTCGTGTTTGGTTAGCTTTTAGCATGTGTGGCTCGTGTGGGGAAAAGAAGGCAACAAGCTATGCACCGATCGGGCTCCAAAACTTGCGTGCTCCGTCACTATTTCTGAAAACTCTAACGCTAATGATTATGTTAAAGTTGTAGCATCTGATCTCCTATCTCTTTCCATTTACATCACAGTGGCATTTAGCTAAGAGGTTCTGTTAGAGTTAGGAGGCAGTGCCCAACTTCTGTGAGCTGCAGGGGAACCAGAGTGGATGACATATTTTTAGCCCTTGACATAACAGGTGCGGCTTTGGGACTGTGAAAAGCACATGCTAATGTCCACTGAGGGTCTGAGCTGAGTTCAGTCATATGATCTGAAAGAGGGGGTAATAGTTATTAGAAAATAATGTATTATTATTATATATCCTGTTGATATACTTAATTTCTTCATATTTATCCCACATTTAACCTTTGCAGATTATTATAGTAGTCTATTCATTTAATTGAAATGACTTAATTTATCTTCTAAAATTCGCACAATATATTTTTTAATTACGAATATGTTACCACCTGGATAATCATGAGTATCAAGTAAATGATCTTGACCTTTAAAAAGGTCACACAAACAATTCCAGACAGACAGTAAACAGTATAATACACTTCTTGAACTCAATTTAGTGTGCTTTGGAACAGTAAGTGGAAGTAGAAAAAGAGGAAGACGATTTGTGGTCAGACAGACGAAAGTAGTTCCCTTACAAGTTGTAAACAAAAGCACATGTCCTCAGTGTAGTATTCAGAATTACAATATACTTTTAGGTAATGATTTGTCGAAACTAAAGACTAGTTGCCTTTTACGTCCCATAGCTTGAAAGAAAATATAATGTGAGTTCTTTAGGCATGCTGGCAGACTGCATTGTTATCCCACGTCATTTACCACAGGCTCCACAGGGGTCAAATTACCATATCAATTGAAAAACGCAAACACTTAATTTTTTTCACTCAGTAACAATTTGTACCCATGTTGGTTGTTTAAACAACAGAACAATACAAGGACAATAAAAACAGCACCTAATATTCACACTTAGTAATTTATGTGTACTATTTTTTTACTGCTCTTTATTGCTGTTAAATGAAAATTGCCTTTTTTTTTTTTTTTTTAATCAAAGTAATAAATCTAGTAGGTGTGGTTCTGCCTCTGAGTAATTACTTGATTTGGCACATCATTAAAAGAAATACGTTTCTTTTCAGATAGGGCTGTCCAAAAATTGATACCAGTTGCTAGTCAATACTAAAAGCAGTATCAAAACTACACTTGAAACTGAAAAAACTATATACTATAACTGAAAAAAGTATACTATAACTAGGACTAGGAACTAGGAATTAGGAACTAAGATGAAACATGGCATTATAAAAAAAATATTTTTATTATTTATTATATTGTGTTGAACATTACATTCTGCTTTTTCCATCACAATGATATTAAAATCAACTATTTTCCTTTCACAATAGAGTTTTAAATTTTTGTATTGTTACAACACTAATGGAGAAGTGGGGTGTTTTGTTTCATTTCCTCTTCTATAATAAATATTAAGTTAAAGTGCGTTTTTAGCTTAGCCTTTTTACTATCCTTTAACTTGCCTCTTTTGTGTTTTAGGTGATGGAGGAGGTCAGTGACACAGCCGTACTAGTCACCTCCTCGGCCTCCCCAACTCAGACCCTTCAAGCTTCCCCTGACCACGACCATGCCAGCTTCCAACAGAAACAAGCCGCTGACTCCCTCATCCAGGTCATCCAGAAGCTCAGCAAGATTGTCGAGAAGCGGCCCCAGCGCTGTCGCACCTTGGCCGGTCAGAAACGCCTGCTCTACGAGGCCTCCACCAGGGTCCCAGGTGTTTCTACTTGCAGGAAAACCCGCAAAACCTGCAAGGAGGAAGAAAACTTTGTCAGCACAGATGGCGCTGATGGAGACACGTGTATGCTAGCGTCGGGTGACACCAACAACAACATCACCACCTCTGTAACTGAGATCGCAGATAACCCTGGGAGCTCTGAGCACAAGCGGACAGTGACGTGCTATCAGTGTAGCCTCTGCCCCTACCTCTCCTCTACCCTGAGCCTTTTGAGAGAGCACCTCAAACAACACGATGAGAACCCCAGTGACCTCATCCTCATGTGTTCTGAATGTCGCTTCACCTCGCGAGACCAAGACCAACTGGAGGCGCATGTCAAACTACATTTCGACAATGGCCCCAAAGACGGAATTAAAAGTGAAAGTTCAAATGAGCTCGCGCAAAAGAAATGGTACAGCTACGAAGAATATGGTCTCTACCGCTGTCTCATCTGCAGTTACGTTTGCAGTCAACAGCGAATGCTCAAGACGCACGCATGGAAGCACGCCGGGTTGGTGGACTGCACTTACCCGATATTTGAGGATGAAGAAGGGGCCGCAGGAGCCAGCAGGAGAGAACCCCATATTGCACAGGTCTCCACCTGCGTCACCACAACCAGAGAAGAAGTGGTCCTGCTGTCTCCCGTCGTCCAAGATCAAAGTGCTCAAACTGTCCAATCCGGTTTGAAACTGCAGCTGTGCGTGCCCTTAGCGGTGGAGAACACACAAGATGTCTCCAATCAGACTGAGTCCAGAACTGTGAAGATAGAGCAGGAAATAGAGGAGGAAACTGTGTATCCGATGAAAGACGTCGTCACGGATGGGCCGGTGGTGGAGGTGCAAGTAACCACGGATGCAGAGAGCCATGACAACACTTCGGACAGCTTGCTCTCCTCCGCTCAGAAGATCATCAACAGCAGTCCTAACAGCGCCGGACATATCAATGTGATCGTAGAGAGGTTGCCTTCTGCTGGGGATACAGTTTTGACCACAAACCCTCTTCTCTTAAGCCCGGACGAAGATGCAGACAAGAGCATACTTGATGCATCCAAACATGTCAAAGTAGAGGATGAAGAAAGTGACAGTAGTGGTGACGGTAGTAGCTCTGTTGATGGCCAATCTATAGTTGAAAATACTGTATCTACCCCTGATTTGCCGAGGGATGAAAACGTGCCTCCGACTGGCCGCAAAAGAACACACTCGGAATCTTTGCGCTTGCACTCGCTAGCAGCCGAAGCCCTCGTTGCAATGCCCATGCGAACGCCCGAACTTGCCAATTCGAAAGTCGTGCAGAAACTTGCGGAGGAGGTGACAGACGTTAAACCGGCAGTCGTCAAACCCAAACGAGAGCAAAGTTTGGGGTCACTCGGCGAAGGGGACGAAGAGGTCACCGGCACTAAAGCGGCGGGCATCAGTCTGTCCCTCCTCACGGTCATTGAACGATTGAGAGAGCGATCAGACCAGAACACGTCCGATGAAGATATTCTTAAAGAGCTACAGGATAACGCGCAGGTGCAAAATGGAGCAGCAGGCGGAGTAGTGACAGAAAATGGAACGGCGAGCTATGTTGACGGATTAGTAGCGTCTTCTGATAACAGCCTGGTGGACTATATTCAGGGCAGTGACAGGCCGTACAGGTGTAAGTTGTGCCAGTACAGTAGCGGTAACAAGGGCTACATCAAGCAACATCTGAGAGTGCATAAGCAGAGGCAGCCGTACCAGTGTCCCATCTGTGAGCACATCGCCACGGACAGTAAAGATCTAGAGAGTCATATGATCAACCACTGTAAGACCAAGATGTACCCGTGCAAGCAGTGCCCCGAGTCCTTTCACTATAAGGTGAGTCAGATGCAGGTAATTATGGGTTTGTACAATTTAAATAAAAAAAAAAATTAACAAAAAAAAAATCATTAAAACATACATTAAAATTGCTTTGTCAATAGAAAAATGAATAACTAGATGAATCAATGAATAGATTTAATAATGATCTATTAGGACAAGTCTGAGTTCACATGGAAATATTGGTAATGTAAGAATCTACTATGGACTGTGTGGAGAAAAATACTAGGGGTGAAAAAAGTGTTTAATGTTTTTGGTTTCAAGTAACAAGCCTAACAAAATTGTATTTAAAATGTTAGTATTGTCACAAAGGATTATTATTTTTATGTTGTAATATGAATAAAATCTTTGAGATGCATCAAAATCAGATTTGAGCTTCAAATTACCTAATAGAAGAAAGAACAACCAGTGCCACAGTTTGAAATGTTTTGTATGATTTGAGAACAAAAGTGTGTTTGAATAACAATAATGGCAAGTTCTTTTTCGTGGTTGGTGTTTTTAATAGGCAAAGTAAATTATTTGAACCGTATTCATGAAACACTTAACATGTAACTCCAGCTTTTCCCATTGATAACATTGAAATAGATATAGATAGAATGCTGAGAAGTTAACTTCATTGCACGTACATGCACAGATTGTGTTATTCTCAAGCAAGAGTGAATTGTTCTCAGTCATAATGGATCATGCTTACATTATTGTTCTCGAGGGCATTTGGTGAAGTATGACTTGTTAGCCTCCATATGTTGGCTGTTGATGTGATGAATCTGCACAGGCCTGAGGGTGTCTGGGAGAGCAGAGCAGGCCATGTTTAGTCATGCCCCGCATATGGACACTGTTTATGTGTTCCGAGTGTGTATGGCTGTATGCTGCGAGTTTTCTCCATTCTCAAACCCAACAAGGATCTCACAGTTTAGAGGACTGGTCCTATGGTTAGAATTGAAACTCTTGTAATCTGGTTTTAGCTGTACAAAGCAAGAAGTTAGTCCTCAGACAATTGTTATGAATTTTAATCATTACAACATAAAATTAGTTTTAGAAGTTCACTTTGTAACATTATATATTCGGGTTCTCCACCTGCTTGTGTCCATGGAGATGTAGTTGCCTTTTTTGGAGTGTTCCACTGTCAGTATGACTTAGACTTCAGGGTGCTATTGCTCAAAAATATCTTTGAAACATACTTGTACTTTGAGGAGGCAAAGCCTTTTGCAGATCTGCTCTGTCCTTCTCTTGCAGGCATCACCAGGTTAATGCCCTGCTGTGGAATATTCTAGTCCAATCAATTACATTAAGCGGGCGACAGATCTTCCACCAGAAGTAAATTTACTAGCGCCTCTAAATAATACAATGCAATTTAGAAACTGCAATCCATTAGTAATGCAACACGTTCATTTTATTATTTTGATCAACAATGCGCGAGTCAATAGCAGAATTACAATTGGCACCCCTAACACACCCAGTAAAAGTTTATTGCATCTGTTAGTGTAATTTGAGCTTGGACTGAAAACGCAATAAAGCATTACCGCAGGGCAAATATTTAGCTTCTCACTTATTTCCTGGTGACAGCTCGGCCAACAAACAAACAAATGCAAAGTACAATGGGACGAGCACTGCAATACTAAGCACCTAGATTACTTGGCATACAGAGCTACAGCGTTTGAACTGTGAAGATTGTTTTGTTAGTGTTTTTGCACAGATTTGGGGGAATTGCATTGCAACACTCGGCAGTTTGTTTCCTAAAATGGGTGTCCTTATTAGGGCTGTAAACGACTAAATAACTCTTTAAAAGGGGGCGTGGCAAAAGATCTCAGAACTATCGCCCAAACTGCATTCACAAGACTACAACTGCACAGGAGGACATGCAAAAACAGCTTATACAGAAGAAAACATACTAGGAATTAGAGATGCACCAGTCTGGCTTTTACAGCTCCAATACAGATGTCTAAACTATAGCGCAAAGCTACTGCTGATATCAACCAATACCAGTGGAGAGTGAAAACAGCATCTATTTCCTTTTAAACAAAAAGAAAATCTGATCATGTTAAGGTGATCATGATGATGTGTTATGTAACTGTTATTTATCTCTCAAGAAACGACAAACATTATTGGTGCTTTTCAGCACCAATAATGCTGAACATTGTACAACATTGTAACATTGTTGTGATGTGTTATGTAACTGTTATTTATCTCACATTATTGGTGCATTTCAGATGACACAACATTGTACAGGACAATAATATTTAATACAGATAAAATAAATACAGTTGAAATGTAGGATTTTGTTGTAAAATAGCAAGTTAAAGCACTACATTAAAGCTTTGTAAATAACCTTTTTTGTATATTTCATGACAAAGTAGGATGTTATTAATAGGGAAAGTTGTCTCCTGAGATTTTCTGGTCCTGTCATAGCCTTATTACAAGTCAGATATCGATTGAACTGATATTTTTAATCCAATTCACCAATTTTTTTTCAGATCGCTGCCAATATCCTGTATCAGAATCTGATCAGTGCAGCCCAACTAGGGATGTATATTGTAAAAAAAAATGATAAAAATTGTGGCTCATGAGTTTAATCAGACTTTTTAGGATATTTTCTGGTATTTATATCTTCAGCTAACTTGCTAACTTCTTTTTGCTGTTATTCCATATACATCCTTATTTAAATAAAGTGATTTGTCAACTACTGTATTACTATTACATATTTAATACATATTTTGGTCAACTAAGACACCATCAACCAAATAATGAACTAAACGCTAAAGGACTTGAACAGCCCTAGTCCTGATAAACCAAAGGAAGCAATGTTGTTCACTTAACATGTTTTATTTATTCTTGCACACCTTTCTTATCTGCTTTAGTGTCAACTGAGAACCCATGAAAGGGAATTCCACAGCCCGGACGAGGCATCAGTGACCGAAAAGGTGCCCAAAGGGGAGGAGGCGTATCGCATTACAGACAATGGTGAGCCAGATTTGCATCGGCCTTTACATACTGTAGTGAACTATGACTTAAGTTTACCTTGAAGTGTTTCCTGAGACGACACGAGAAATTCATTTATTTCATATTAAAGAGTCCATATTGTGCTTTTTTCTGATTTGTGTTGTAATGTTTCCTCATCACAAACATACCTGGAGTTGTGTTTTGTTTCATTCACACTTAGTTCTTATCTCAAACGGAACTAACAAGGTAATAGCTGCAGAAGTTGACAAAATCTTTTTTTTTTTAGAGCACAACGGGCAGAAAATGTACAAGTGTGACGAGTGTAATTACACCAGCTCCACCTATCTTGGCGTGAGGAACCACAGGCGGATACACAACGCAGACAAACCCTATCGGTAAGTCTGTGGGTTAATCAAACTGCTAGAGCTGCACAAATGTAAAAGAAGTAAACCATTATTTGCCTTGCCAAAATCAAGTACAGTCCAACTTAAGTTGCGATGTGATGTTAATGCCAAAAATATATATATAATGCTATATAAATGTAAAACATATTTCATGAGAATTCAAACCATTTTCATAAAAACTTTCTGAATAAAACGGTAATGTTAATGTGACATAAACTGATATTTTTACATTTTTTTCAATTATTATAGTAGATTACATTGAATACATGTATTTTGCTTTGAATGTTTGACTTCTAAACATTAAATTGTGACATTATGATTATTGATTCATTGATTAATTACATTTCAGAACAGAAATTGAGTATTAAATTTTACTTAGTGTTTGAGGATTCCCTTCTAACCAGACAGTCGACTTTCTCATTCTACAGTTGTGTAATTAGAACTAAATGGCCATGGGTCACTCTGATGTAACTTGAATATCAAATACGCTCTGTTGAACGTCTGTTTACATTTGTTTATATTACAGCTTGTAAATTATTAAATGTGATAAGAACTACATAAATATGAACAACTAATTGAAATTCAGTCCATTGCCTTCATATATTATTTAGCTTGTTGTGTATCGACTTAGGGTTCATGAAGTATTAATGTATGATCTGACCTGCAGTGGCTTTGGAGTTGTACTTATGGGTCAAGTTGGGTTAGAATTTAAATAGTCAACGTTCAAATATATGATGATGGTACAATGAATACATAAAACAATAAATATAATCTAAATTTCTATAAGCGATTGTCCGATATGGATTTTTTTGCACCAACGCGATATCCAGTATTTATCTTGCTATTGTGGCCGATAAGCGACATTTACTTAAACCAATTTTAAGCTTTTAAAATCCATTACAAGGGCAACACGTATGATAAAGTGAAGATTACAAATAAGCTTTTCACATTCCTCAGTTTGCTCAAAAAGACAAATCTGAAACACTTAAAAAATATCAATGACAAATATCAGCAAAATGTTGAGTATTTGTGGAAAAATTCGACAATAGTGGAAAAAAAATAATTGTTGCATTTTTTTTTTTTTTAGCTTTGACCATGCAAGCCAAGAACCCCGGGTTGTAGTTGCAGTAGTTTGTGGCTCAGTACCTCTATGTAAGATGGTCTGTTGAGCCCGGTGGCCTGCTGTGCCCTCTGCTCCTCACTGTTCTTCAGAGCATTCTTCAGATCCTATTTCTCGATAATGATGCAGCAAACCACCTCCTGCGATGCATAAAGTTTAGAAAAGAGCTCCCTCACTTTCTAGTCTGTGTGGCCTTATACTTGTCCTGATCCAGTTCAAAGTCATTCTAAAGCTTTTCAGGAAAGGGTCATTTCTGTCCTGTGACTTTTTACTACTGATCCCTGCTTAAATGAGCATCAAGTTTTGATTTTAGCTTCAATTAGTATCTTTTTTTTGATACTTTTGACAATCCAATGGCATTGATCTCTGAGGCAGGTCCCTTAGTTCTTGAGCCTTGTTGATCTGATCATTCACTTGAGTTGGAATACAGCTCCTGACTCTGTAGTGCCCCCTATTGGTGTGGTACTTCTGAGCCCATCTCCTCCGAATTTTTTGTAAGCATTATTTAAAAATAGATAGAAAATATAGAAAAATAGAAAAATAGTCAGTCAAATCTAATTTATTTTTGTTAATTTCTCTTTAATAAGTGCCAGTGTTGATTTTGCATTACTTTGCATTTAGAACTTTTATTTTATTGGGGGAAAAAAACGAATAATTTAATAATAATGATAATATTACTTGGCAGAATTGCATTGCTTTACCTTTTGTCCCAGCATTTCTCTAACTTTCCACAAGATGGCAGTAAATTGTCAAGAATAAAATACATGACTAGTGGTACAACACAATGAAATCTTGCCTAGAGTTAATCAAACTGGTTTATGTTCTTCTTGTTGCAAACATTTAATTTATTTTCCATATCGCATGCTCTTTCTTTTTAAGGAGTTAAGTTGATGGGCCGCGTGCTATGAAACTAATTTATTTAGGCCAGATGCCCTCCCTTACACGTATAAGCACATATATGGAGTTGCAGACTTAAGCGTCAGCAGGGACTGTCAGTTATAGCTGAAATATACCGCAAAACATGAAATGCATGTTGCTGTCAAACTCTACACGAACTGAAGAGCCGGTGCCGACTTGTGAAATGAAAGAATGATCACACGGCTCTGCGCTCAATTTTAAGGTTTAAATGTTGCATTGTCTGCCTTTGTTGTGCGAGTCTTCAGGCGGGTTGCATCACAGCGAACCCCTGAACTGCAGTTGTGTGGCGGCGCACCAGCCCACATGAGAAACACGGATCTGCACTTGACAAGACAGCACTGCGCCTTTGTAGTTTCCAAGCAACATTTTAAAATCACTCCTGTTGGGTGCAGCCTCTCAGAACATGTTGTGATTTACAAGATTTTAGCGAGACGTTTCTACCTGGGAGTGGAAGGAAAAGTATGTGTAAGTGAGTGTAATGTGGGATGTCAAGAGACAATTTATTTTTCTAATCCGAATGGTTGTCATGACAGTGATTGCTATTTTTGGCTCCATTTATTTTAAACTAGACCAAACTTTTCACTAGTGTAGTCGTGATAATCACATTTGTAAAGGAATAGACTTGATGCCCAATTCCCATTCCGATACCACAGTGAAAATAAAAATAACAACAGGTTAATTTCTCTCCTGTGAATGTGGCTTTTTTTAGTATATACCTGCTCAAACGAGTATCTAGTTTCGATACTAGACGTTTTAGTATTGATTTGTGCCCGACTTTTAAGGAAAAGATTTAGAGTACCACCAATTCTAAACCAAGTATGTAACAGGACTATTCCAGGTCTAATCTATGGCTGAACTGGGTCTTAAAGCGGACTACTTTATTTCCACTGTAGTTCTAAACAAGAAATGATCGAAAGGAGAACAAAAAGTGGATAAAATTAACTCTAAAGTAGGTAAACCCACATACTAAAAAAATGTCCAAATTAGCACACTTTGGTTATGGTGTTTTCTATTGTCTATTCTCCTTTGGTATCAGTAAAACAGAAAAATGAAACATTTTTCTAGTGCTTCTTTGTGTCTATTTTTCATCTTGTTAGACCATGTCATTTAAATGTGAGTACCAGTTTTTGAATGAAGATGACTAAAACCTCTCTTACTCCCCCTTTAACTCTTGTTTTGGTTGTTTTTCAGTTGCTGCAGCTGTGATTTTGCCACCACCAACATGAACAGTCTGAAGAGCCACATGAGGAGGCACCCACAGGAGCACCAGGCCGTGCAGCTGCTGGAGCAGTACAGGTGAGCCTTTTAGGAGAGGCATTTCAGCTACGGCAAGAATCACAACAAACCCAGTCCAGCCGTGGCTTTCACTATGATAAATTGAGACCGTTTTCATAGCAATTACCAGTTCAAAACAAAATATTCTTTCTTTTGAATTTGGGCATCAAGATTATGGATGTAATTAAATCACAAAGCTGCAAGTTTTTTAAGTCCAGCAATTTTCTCCACAAACAAGAAAATAACCGTAACCGTCTTGTTCTGTGTAAAAACTGCTAACCCTGTAGTTTAGAAATGTACAAACATGTTATTCTTGTATTAGTTTGTCATTTCATATTTTGGTCTTTTTTGTCAATTCTTCTAGACATGAAAATGAGAACTTTGAATAGAATCCATTATTCCAAAATGAAATGCAAATCTAATCGCAATTGCAATGCTTGTCAGAATTGAGGCCCTATTTTGAATTGTCAAAGTCTCCAAAATGGCAGCTGTAACGAAACTGAAATAGCCACTAAAATATGCTCAGGCTGCACTGGGCTTCATTCTCTTGCTAGGTCAATGCAATGTAATGTAATATATATTCACTGTGTAGAACCAGGTCAGGACACACTCTTAGTTAAGTATTGTCTGAAGGATGTCTAACCTTATACTTTGCACAGTGTGCCGCCAGCTATTACAGCAGCTCCTGCTTCATCCCTCAGTAATTACAGCTTTTATCTGACACATGTAGTCTACTGTTATAAATTGTAAGTGCATATAATTGCTTCAGACATCTTTTTAAAAATGTTCTTTCAGGAGAAAATCATAAAAAGTCTTGTTTTTTTACCTGGACTTCAAAGTATAAATAAATGTCAGTGGTAAGCACTCGCATTAACTTACTCAACGTTAACCAAGAAACAGGGCTGCAAGATTAATCACAACTGAATGGAAATTGCAACGTGAATGTGTTGCAAATTATTAAAGTCCTTTGTAAACAACAAAATCCTTGTTCTAAAATGATCAAAATAATGCTAAGGATAAATGGTAAATGATCAGTTCATACTCAAGTCTTCTTAAATAATAATGTGTTTGGACTTGTTTACAATGTGCCCCTTTAACAGACTCCAACGATTCAAATATAAATCACAGATGTTCTAATGTTTGTGTCATATTTTGCCAAAATCGTTCAGTAGTTTTCAGTATTTGCCCTTTATAATAAAGATTAAAAGCAACAAAAAGGACTACGCCAGTTTACACCATATCTTAGCTCTATTCCACATAATACATTTGTGAAACAGCGGTGCCTCACATTCATTACCTCCCTAGCGGCGCAGTCGATTTATTTTAATTCACCGTATCTGCTGTGTGCCAGACCCGCCGAACTTCCTGTTGAGTTTTACATCCGAAACGCCATAGCAACTGCCCGGCTCTCCATAAGACGTTCCACCGTTCTCCACCAGTTTTTCATAATTATTTTAACTCTGACAAATGACTTTCGCACTGGGCTGTAAGTCCCTTTCCCCCTCCCTCGTCTGCCCTCTCTTCTTAAGCTTTAGTCACCCTAGCGGCGCTTAAAGTCCGGATGATTCCTCTTGATAGAAAGTAAGTTGAGGATTAGTGGAACTTGAGCACGCATATTAAATCAAACCGAATGCTGATCCGCTGTTACTTACTCGGTCTCTCTCCCCTCTTTTGGCTTCTCTTAAGTCTTTTTTTGTGGGTATTCCCAGGTGCTCGCTGTGTGGCTATGTGTGCAGCCACCCCCCTTCGCTCAAATCCCACATGTGGAAGCACGCCGGGGACCAGAACTACAACTACGAGCAAGTGAATAGAGCCATTAACGAGGCCATCTCCCAAAGCAGCCGGTGAGTGCGGAATAATGGGATTGCCGTGGCAAATTGGAAATGGGTGTATAAGAAGGTGTGTGTATGCAAAAGAGAAAGCCGGCATTGGGTTTTGGAGTGTCAAGGTTTCAACTGAGCAGTCTTCATAACAAAGTCACAAATCACTAGGGCTGCAGCTGGATAATCATGAGTACTAAAATAATTGTAATTGTGTGTTGTTGCTCGTAATAATCTGAACTACACAGAAACAAATAAATACACCAAAACACTTTTAATACAAATACAGCGTCATTATTAAATCACATATTTATTAAGTCATTAGTTGCAGCCCTGTACATCACGTATATTTGTATCACGCCCCTTCAGATGTACCAGTATGATTCTGATTTTGGTACGTTAATTCCATTGGTATGTCCACCTTTTCATTATATGCAACCTAATATTATTTATTTTTGGGGTTCACCAAAGCAAATTTACTTTTGAATGTGATAATCTGTTTGGTATAGAATTTGATGCTATATATGTGGTGAATTATATACTAGTATTTTTATTCCAGAAGCAGATAAACATAAAATGAGTGCAGTTTTTAAGTTTAAAATTGAAGACAGAATTAACTTTTACCAAAGAAAAATTGAACATTTTTATAGTGTGTGTAGAATACAAGCAAACCGTTTTGACACTATTTAGAGACATGATGTTTGTAGCCTCCCTTAAGCATTCTAACCCTTTTAAAAGATGTAGAAGATTACCTGGATTACGGAAAATGTAAAAGTTGCATCAGTCAAAACATTATTTAACTGAATGGACTGTGCAGCTCTAATTATAAAAATATATTGCATAAGGCCAATAAAATCCCTTTTTTCCCCACAACAGTGCTCCCCAGAAGTCGTCAGCAGTGCAGGAGTCCTCTACAGACCGAACAGCGACAGTTTTTATGGACAAAGCAAAGAGCCCAGTGGAACAAGTCTGTACCCCATCTACTGCTATGGACCTCCCCACCGCCGCCGCCGCAGCAGACCAGTCCCAGGCGGCCCCCGAGCCCCTCAGCCCGCAGGGTAAAGAGCCCCAGCAGCCCCACGCCACAGAATACTGCCTCCTGCTGTTCTGCTGCTGCATCTGCGGCTTCGAGTCCACCAGCAAAGATCGCCTGCTGGAGCACATGAAGGAGCACGAGGGAGATCTCATCAGCATCATCCTCAACAAGGACCAACAGCTGGCCGTACCTCACAGCAGCCTCCAGATAGCAGAGTGACCTCCTCCCAACACTATGGCGCTTTAGAGTCCCTTTACACCGCTATGCCTGCCCGACCTCTCAAATGTCCCCTTAGCTCAGGACGGCCGCGGTGGGTTGCACGGTGTTGGCCATTTCACGGATGGTTAGGCTGTCAACCGACTGCTCTCCGGGTCAGTCCTCGTGTTGTCATTTCAGGCGATAATAGCCGGAAAATACCCAAGAAAATAACACACTGACTGAAAAGGTGTTGAGTAAAATGATTCCTCCTTGAGGAATGTATAAAAATGCCTGAGAACATTCATTCTCTTATACTTTTATTTTGTGATTTCAATAATGTTATGTTTAAGGGGTGACATGGTAAAATTTGAAGGAGGTATAGAAAGCGCCTTCATCTGGACTTCATATTAGGTAAATTGTCATTTCCATAAACATGCAGGTTGTCTAGTCAACCTTAAACACTCAGTTGTTATACAATAAGCTAGGTCTGGTACATTTTGATTTGAAACTGTGTTGCATACCAATGTATGCAAATTAGATTAACATGACTACCAATTAATATTCGGGTGGCAGTAATTAGGGCTGCACAATATGAAAAAAAGTGTTTGATACATATGGATATAGTAAGATCAGTTAAATAATAATTGAAATATTAATCAAAAAGTTTGTTAACGTAGTTGTCAAACAGCGTAAAGCCAAGTAAACAAAAACATCTAAATTTGTGTGAAAAAAATTATCAGGAATTTTAATATTTTAATTAAAATATATAATTTTTCTTTGTGAATGTGAATGTTCCATAAACCTTGCGCAATATCAGGAATTTTTGAGACTGTGACTTCATGCAGAAACTAATCAAAGAAATTTAGCTAATTGAAAAAGTCAAAATAAGAAATAATGCACTATATTAACACAAACATGTACATTATCAGTTAAGGGACAATGCCAAGTAAATATTCTCCCAAGTTTTTATTTATAGGGATGCACTGATACCTCACCATCCTTTCCTTTGGTGCAGATTCTTATTTTTTTTTTCCCAGAATCCACAGCATGACCCAAGGCAGCTCTTTATTGGTAGTTTGTAATTAGCTCGGCATTGCACAGACCCTGGCCTTGTTTTGGAGGTACACACTCATACCCACAGGCATGTATCGCAGCTTGAAATATTTATCCTTTTTATTTTTGTATGCATGTTAAGTTCCGTTATGCCAAGTTTTAAGATGGTTATTATATTTAGCATTTCTTTGTTAGATTGTTGATTTATGTAACAGTTGTATCTTATGTGTCATAGGAGGAGAGCGAAAGAGAACGAGAATTTTTTGTCATTGCTTTTCACACTAGTGTTTAATTGCCTTGCGTGAAGAATGGTTTAAAAGGGACGTTTACATAGAAAGTCAATACTGGCAGTAGGTATTGAATGTGCGTAGATATTGGTAACAAAATGCTAGTTTGTGTCCGTTATTGTGGTCCTAGGCTAAGGCTTCAAGTCCGTAGATTTTGTGTCATAGGATTTGTTTTGTATATATTAAGTTTTTTTTTAAATATCTTTTTTTTCTAGATATATTTTTTCAAACTTGTTCAAAGCAGCTTGTACAAAAAAGGACAAAAACACCTTCAAAATAACCAAACTACCCAGTAAGTTTACCTTCCATTGTTGAAAGTGCGGCTAGACAGTAGACAGTAATGTGATTACTGCAGTTCTGATATGAAAACCCAACTCAGCACTATGTAACAGCGCAAAGAACTCGGATCAATTTGGGCCCCATGTTTACCGTGATGAATTGCCTTTTTTATGGACAATGGCAGCAACGTGATGTGACGAGGGTAAAATGTCGATGATGCTCGTGCTGACCGTGCGCAGAAATCTCCAAAAGAAAAAAAATAAAAGTGGAAGAAAGTGACTATTGGCACAAACCAAACTTTTCACTTTGTGGCACAAGATATTCAGGCGTTTTTCAGTAATGTTGTGGAAAAATGAATGTAGTTTAAATGTGCATCATTTGTTGTAACATGTGATGATTGTGAGGGTTGGTAGAATGCTTTCCCATTGCAATCTGTTGTGGTTTTGAGCAAGACATTTACCTTCACATGCAGAATCAAGAATAATGCTTGTTAAAACTTAGCATATCACTGTGCTAACTAAAGTGGAAAATGATGGCTTAAAAAACAAATGATGATGATGATTATATTTTTAAAATAATATATCAAAAATGTAAGAAAAATGTCTGGCGTATGCTCCAATCTAGGGCAGAACTATTACAATTTATGCATTTTTGACTTTTGACAATTTTCCACAATTGCAAAGGAGAAATTAAAAATGAAAAATTTTTGGTCAGATAGATTTCACAACTTATCCAAGCTGCTTTTTCAGTTCCTTTAGTAACATTTTCCACAATGTTATAACCTGACATGTGCCTCATTCAAGCACCTTTAGTTAGAGCTGTAGAATAAACTGTGCCGTTCATACCAATAGTTTCCTACACAATGTGTGTATCAGCCTTACTAAAGCTTGTCACTTTTAATATGCCACACAAACATCGAATTTGATATCAAGTTGAATATGTTTTAATACACGACTTTAGCACACAGAGGTTTCGCTTTAGCTTCGGTGCAGCACTGTCCAGCCACTTCATCAGTATGCCATTCATTGCTCTTGTGCCGAGTGGATGTGGAAATTGAGATAAAATAGAAAATCAATTATTCATGCCTTCTTGCCTTACCTTCCAGCTGACATTGTGCGCGTGCATAGAGTAGGTTTGCGTACCACAAAATTAAAGTTGTTCTAATTGACCTGCTATTGCCCCAACGCCGCATTATCATAGAACATAATTATGGGCTGTAGCTTTGTATTTAGATTTTTTTTTTTTTCAAATGAGCAAAAATGAGCTAGAATTCATTAAAAAAAAAAAAAAGGCGAGTGAACTTGTGTGCTTAATACAACCTAGATGTTGCCTTTTAAAGGTGCATTATAACTTTGGTTGGGGGTCCATCACCTGCTTGTTTCTATGGATATGACCTTGCTCTGTTTGGAATGTTCCACAGTGTGACTAAAAACAGCTCTACCTTACGTTTATTCAGTTACAGGTGGTTTTTATAGCTCAAAAATGCAGGTTCTCGATGAAGACGCAAAGGTTTAATGCCATACTGTGAAACATTCCAGACAAAACTGAACCTCCACCAGAAAAGTTACACAATGCACCTTTAGGAATTCAAGTAATCGCTGTCGAATGCATTGGGTTTTTTTTTTTGGTAAGGTTTTGGCCTTTTTTTTTTTTTTCATAATTTGTTGAATGTTGCTACCAAATTATAACCAATAATGCATTTTATGACGCAAATATTTCAACTTTTCTTGTCAAGCAGTTTCATATATGATAATTGTACGTCTTTAAAGGTGCATTGTGCAACTTTTCTGGCGCCGGGTCAGTTACCTTCTTATTTTTATGGGCATGTAACGCTACTTTACATTTATTCAATTATAAGTGGTTTTATTGCTCAAAAATACAGCGAAAAAGAGGCATTCTTACTGTGAAGTTGCCTCTCCACTGATCTGATCTGTAACTTGGTCTGGTTTGGTTTGAAAGGTTTAATACAAGAACATGTCCATGGAGAAAAGTATATGAAAGGACCGTCCAACAGAAAAGTAACACAACGCACCACTGCAACTGTATTCAACTTCTCATTACCTCTAGTTGGGAATAAGTTTCGATTTTATGATTTTTTTGGCAATTTGAAAAACCTCCTAAGTTCTCAAATGTATTTAATAGAAATACTTGAGTGCACACATTTCCACGCTGACAACAAGTGTACGTTTGGTGCAAAAAGAATAGTAATTTTAACCATGCTGGAAGCTGCTGGTTGTAGTTGTTTTCGTGCCTTGAGTTGTTGAACATCTGTGTTGTTTCGAGCTAGACTGTTTTGCCAAATGTCTGTCAAATTCACTTGTAACTTTTTGTATTCAAATCTGCTGAATTATAGAGCAGGGCTTGCACAAATGAAAAGTTCTCAAGTTTTTTCAGATAGTTGCTTTTGCCATTTTTGTCGACCTTCTAGCAGAATGTGCATTTTAAAGGGCCCATGTTACGCTGTTTTCTGATCTGTTTTAATGTTGTTTCCTCATCAAAAACATGCCCGGAGTTGTGTTTTGTTTCACTGACGCATGTTAAACACACAAACCCTGCATATTTAGACTGAGCTCTTCAAACACACATAACTCTGTTCCACCTTGTGATGTCATGCGGTGTTACAGGAAGCGCTCCACTGTGTTTTTAAGCTCCGTACACCTTCACTGGAATCATTTGTATCATTTCAGCTCTGGAAATGCCAATTCCTTCTGAACAAAAATGTAGCAGTTACTTGAAAACTACCACTTCATGACATCACAACGTGGAATAGAGTATTTGGAGCTTTGTGTGAATAAAACAAAACACAATCCGATATGTCTTAGATGAGTTGACAACATCCTAACACGGTTTAAAGCTCACAAGAGTATTTCGCGTAATATAGGACTTTTAAGTAGTCGTACCTAATAAAAATGTACTCCTTTTTCTAATTTGCATAATCCAGGGTAAGGCTAAATTTCTACTGTTAGTAACTTAAACATGTAAATAAGTGTAGAACGCTAAAACTGACTTTTTAAAGATGCAGTATATATTTTTACTGATCTTGAATGACAAGCGAAACTTTTTTTTTTGAGGGAACCAATGGTGCGCACGGTTTAAACGAGTGAACTGTGCAGATTCAAACCAAAGGCCCGGGGAGGACTCGTATTTTTGCTCAGATTCACTTTTGTAATCGAGGTCGAAACCGCCTCTCAAAGGGCGCCTTCACATTCGCTTGAGTTATTTATTGTTAGAACATCTTAGGCAGTATTATGTATCTACTTTGTCACTGTATTTTTGGTAATAAAGACTGAACAAATAATCAGAAGGTTCTGCTTGTGTTGTGCTGGTTTACATTCCACATTTATACACAACAATAATTACGGCCATCGATTCCGCGTGCTATTTATTTTCGCGTGCTTAGCTTTGATTGTAGATAAATATGCCTTCCAACCAGATGGTCGCAGGATTTGATTTCCATACACTTTGCCTCTCCAGTTGCAATAATGTTGTGACAGGGAAGGCATCTGACAAAAAAAAAATCTGCCAAATCACATGAGTAATCGTCAATAGTTATTTTTTTGCGGTTTATATTGATTAAAGGGCTCATATTAAAACTATTTTCTGATCTGCTATACTGTTCTTTCCTCATCACAAGCAACGTTTGGCAACGATAGAACCATAAGACAAGCCAAAGATTCAAAAGATTTAAAAACATCTTACACGCACATGTTTAGTCCGGTCGTGCTGAAATTTGAAACACTAATGCGTGAGTTAAGCATGAATATAATCCACTATAAAGCAGATAAAAAGTGCCCTCTAACATAGACATGAAATATCAACATTATCTCATATATTTTGGAGTTGTCCCTCTGTGGCTCCATTCTGGACTCAAGTGCATAAGATCCTGGAAACAGTCTTCAAAAAGAAAATTAATAGAAATTTTAAAATGATGTATTTGGGAGATTTGGTAAATTTGAATCTATCTAGAGCTGAATTATACTTGATGGGAATATTGTTGCCGCAAAAAAGTCCGCAAAAAAGATACACCCAACGTAAATGAGTGGATTGACATAATATATAATATATTTACAATGGAAAGAATTACCTATAGACGAAGGTTGCAAGAGGATGTATTTGAAGAGTATTGGCAGAAGTGGTTAACATTTATATTGTCAATTAGGCCTGACTTTGTCTAATGTACGATTTTTGTCCTCCCCACTGTGAGTTTGTATGTTTTTTTTTTCAGTTTTTTATTTTTATTTTTATTTATTTATTTTTTCTGTTTTGGTCATTATGTATAACTGAAAAATTCAATAAAAAGTGAATAACAAAAAAAAGAAATATCAACATTATCAAATTTGTACCAGAAAAAGGAAAAAAAAAAATTAAAGGTTGCACTTCATTTTTCTTTGTAATGTAGTGCCCAAAATACTACAAGTTTCAGGATTTCTACTTCAACCTTTCCTCCTCATTTAGTCACTATTCATGCACCTGCTACGGCTTACTACTTTTTACATGAGAGAATTAGACTAGTTTCTTTTAATTTTCAAATGTGTTTCGTTGAACTCACTGGCCTGCCAATTATGTGTTGCTTTATGCACGATTCAAAACAAGAAAGTTAATTAGAAATGTTGTATTCACCTTCACTTGTAATCACACCATTCTTATATTTCGCTGCAAATCAAGTCAACCATTTGCAAATAATCACTGACCTTCTCATTTCAAAAATCTTTCTTTAATATATTTTTTTATTCGTTGCATCTCTCATTGTTTTACGCTTTTTTTTCTCTTCAGAACAGCCATTGAACTTCAGTCTATTCGACTCTCCAACAGGGTCACTCTTTCTGTCTAAACCCTTTTCAAAGTTCAGCCATGAAAAGTCCGGATCACTGCAAAGTAATCAAATAAGAAGGGGAGAGAAAGCAGGTTAAATAAAGGGCAACGAGTGAATCCAAGTGGCTTTCAGGGACGGTCTGTGCAAAGCAGTTCTCAAGCCCGGGTTTCGTAACACTTTAGCTATTGCCATGGTGAGGAAAACGTATTTTTCAACACTCAACCAAACAAGAGACATGTTATCTTAAAAGGCACACCTGCAGTCTGCACTTTATGAAAAATGGCAAGAAGAAAGGAGACATTTCAGGATTTGCTTCTACTAAAATGCAGCTTTATTTTCCTGTAGCCTGCCACTCAGTATCGCTCTGATAATCTCTGGACTGGCAGTGTCTTTTCAAGCTGTGAGGTTGTCACTTCTAGGTCTGGCTGTTCCTAAAAATAAATAATAAAAACAATACTGCTATATGTTGATAATTGATAATTCTAGGTTATTCGGCATCTCTTGCATTAGCTAAAGACTACAATTTATAAGGACTACTTTTTGCAACATTCTATGTTAAATAATAAAAATAATAATATATTAATATAATA
>KN488995.1:22716-39272 GCA_000787155.1 Scartelaos histophorus | reverse complement strand
TGGGCTGACTTAACACTCTTTCGTGACACTGGATCTGTTGATAAATGGAACATGTGCATTTTATTAAAAAAGATCATTTAACCATTTAATGTGTAAAATAAATTGTACTAAAAATCTAACTACTGATCTAATGAATTTGCATGATTGTTCATGATTCGAAAATGAAAGGCCTAAAACAGCAGTGAAAAAAGACTTACTAGTTCCTGGACGTATATCTGACATATCGATCAGGGGGCCAGTGTTCTGGATAAGAGCCTGGTGGTGCACTGACACACCTGCACAGAAACTCTGAGGGTTCCCAGTCTGGTTGAACTCAGTGTCTGTCACGGGGATAGTGGCTTTGTCGTCACCTACAACATAGTTGACACTCATTTAATATGAATCATGATTTTCTTTAATGAAGGAGCATGAACACACACATAAACACATATCAAAGTGTCTCCTTCTCTCTTCCTCTCACCAATTTGCTTGATGCCCTCTTTGTCCTCGATCAGCAGCTGCACCCTGGGGATGTCGATGTGTAGGCGTGGGCCTTGAGGAGGCCCCTTCACTGGTGTGTCAAAGCTGCGGTTGTTTTTACTGCTTCACAAAGAAGACGCACATACAGCAGTGTTTAAGAATGATGCATATGAACCAACACTAGGTTGTTTGAGACACTTACCTGATCAGCATCTCTGCCAAGCTTTTGGCATCTGAGAGGATAAAACAGATTAACAGTTCAACAATAAATAAAAAAAAAGTATATATATAATTTGTAGCTTTTCTCACCTCTTAGCCTCTTAAGTCTCTTCTCTTTGCGTTTCTTTCTAATGATGAAGAGAAGAGCGATGCCCAGTGTTACTAAAATCACTGGACATCCAATGGAAAACAGCTTTTTGACGTCATCATTCTTTTCCAGGGGAGACTTTATTGGTGGGATTGTACCTGAGATTGTAAAAATATAAATTTACACAAAGCTGAGTGCTTCAGTCAAGCTGATCAAAGGGATATGGCTTTATTTAATATGAAATTTCTTGAAATGCATGATGCATGATTTACAAGACATATGCTGTTTTGTAAGATTTAGTCATAATAACCCCTGGTACACATTGATTATTATTTTTCCATTTGTTAATTCTAAATTGCAATATTGATCTAAATTACGTAATAACAGAAACAAATCTATTGACTTCCATTTCAGAACTATCGAACTGATTCTTGTCTACTATCGTCACAGCAAATCTGTGCCCAAAATGTCAAGATGCTCCAGAATACTACATGTGAAAATAAAGTGTAGAGCTATGGCCGCAGAAATGCTTTGTTTTAAGTGGAATGTAAATGTTTGACTCAACATACATGAACCATTCAAAACACAACATTTTTAGACATGATGACAGAAAATCATTATACCATAGTGAAAAGGTAATATAAAAGTGATTTTGCACAGTATCCACTAAAAACAGTACATCAGGAATGCATGCAAAAACATACTTCCATCATAGTCCAGAGTGGCAAACTGTGAGCTCTGGTTGCCACAGCCTGCACTGTTGCAGGCTTTCATCTTCAATTCATACCAGGTGGCCTCACGCAACTCAGCCAAAAACACATCTGTGGTGGCATTGGTTCTGACGCTTTGCCAGGACCATGTACCTGCAAAGGACAAGACAGCTGAGCGCTCTGATTTTTGTAACGTTTTGAGATCTATTATTGTGCTTGGTACCTTTTGGTCGGAACTCTAGTGTCACTACACTGATGGGGCAGCCCCCACTAGCCCAACCCTGAAGGTTAAGGCGCGCATGACTAGAGTTTATGTGGGTGAAAACTGGCTGGTCTTTGTTGAATTGAGGTTCTGTAAAAATAAAAGTAATAATATATAATCTCACAAAAAATAAATAAGCCAAGTAATTTCATGTGTTACCTCTGCCGTGAGTCTTTGCCTCTATAATCTCACTGATGCGCCCAGCCCCTACACTGTTTTTGGCAGCAAGTTTGACTTTGTACCAGGTTCCACAGCGTAGATTGTCTAATTTGAAAGAACGCTCAGTTGAACTGATAAATACATCCTTCCATTCTTCTGTGTTGTCTACTGAGTACTGCAGCACAAAGCCTGCACAATGAGAAACATAGAAATGAATGTGATATAACAAATGGCCAGTAGATGGCAGTGCTAGAGTGTGCTTTGAGCCTTGGCCCAATTAGAGAAAGGTCGGGCTTCACTGGGCCTAGTATGGCTCCATTACTTACCTACAAACCTAAAGTCTGAGATGGTGCTGAGTGAGCATCTATGCAAATAAGGCTTTGCAATGTGGTGACTGTATCAGGCGCCTGAATAAACCATCTCTCCTCTCACACTCAAACCTCTTTCTCTGTCCACATGCTTTTCTCTATTGATGTATTTGACTTTTGTAGGAATTATTTGAGTGGAGAATAAAAACAATGCATAGTATAACATTTAAGATGTGTATTCAGCTGAGTCTCCTTTTATGATCTACATTTAACGTGTTTATTTTGTTCTTCTCAGCTAAGAATTAGCAGATAATGTACTTGTACATAGAATTGCAATTGCATTCCTCCAAATTAAATTTAAAATGAGGCAGATTATGATCAATATTTCTTTGGAATATTTTTCATTTAAATTAATTAAATTACTGCTGGTAATTCCCAATTAAATTCTATCTGACTGATATTGTCTTATATAATATGAAAAGAGCACACCCATTACTATTAAACTATGGCCATGTGCAGGTCCTTGTATACCTCTGATGGAGCTCCCTCCATTGTCTCCTGGTATCCAGGCCAGGGTGATGGAGGAGGTGGATGTTGTGGACACTGTTAGACGAGGTTGGTCTGGGGGAACTAAAGAATACACAAATTATTACTTGTACTAAGATTGTTAGAAGGCCTATACTGCCAATCTACATGTGAGGCTAATATGGAACTTACCTTGCACCACAAGGTTGACGAGGATAGTGTCAAATCCCAGAGTGTTGGTGGCAGTGCAGGTGTAGTAGCCAGAGTCCTCAGCTTTGACTGAGCGCAGCACTAAGGTGCCATTAGCTAAGATGAATCTCTGTCCATCCAGGGCGAGTGGGATGGCTGTGTCCTCACTTACACATACAGGAAAGACATTCAGTTATAGCCTGATAACTATTATATGTGACTGCATTAGCTCTATCTGTGAAATATGCTTTACCTGTCTTTGGTCCATTTTATTGCAGGCGAGGGCTCTCCCACTGAGCTGCAGGGCAATCGCACTTCTTTCATCCAAGGAGTGGTCACTGTACCTCCAAAAGACAGGATCTTAGCTGGAGCTGTTGGAAAATAATAAATAATGGTTTAATAGAAAAAATGAATGAGGCCAGATACAGTAAAATGATGAAGTTATTGGCACCAAGAAACAGATTGGAAAGGGTTCATTAAGGAGTCTCAATCAATTAATCTTTTGTGAATTAAACTGTTTTCAAATCCAATAAATGGCAGTGGTTTGACAGAGTTTGAATCAATACAACGTGATGGTTGATTCGTAATGCATGTATTGATTTATTTTCCATTTAGAATTCTGTCAGTAAATAGGATTTACAAGAAGGGAAAAGCACAACATATTTCCTGTGATTCACAGTTAGTGGAACAGATATGTGAGTGTGAATTTGACACTGTCCATCAGAGAACAGAATAAAAAATAATACTGCACAAATATGTGTAGAGATGACTTAAAAAATACCCACTTGCTCACTATGTGAGTCCCCCACCCGCTCTCAGCAACATGCTTTTCAGGCTGGGAGTCTTAATGCCAGCGCTCTAGTGCACTTATGTTAAGGTTGAATGAAGTATTGAGAGGGCAAGCCTGGAGGACACTTCCTTTTACAGCTGCTGATCAGCTGACGCATTCACCCATACAAATATATGAGAACTGCCTCAGTGGTAAAGGGGAAAAAGGATGATAACATGGGAAAGTAGATTGTCCATTTTTGTCATTTAATTCTATTGATTTAACTGCCCTCTTCATGTCACTAAACTGCCTGCCTCTCTATTGCCTTGTGTATTATTCAGGTCTGGGGAAATAATCTATTTTCTTTCTTCTTCTGCTCTGTACTGTCCTCCCTGATGCTTCACTGGTGTGCCCACAGTGCCCTCTGAACTCCATTATCAATAAGGTTTTGAGACTTGAGTTCAAAATATAGCCATCCTCAGAGATACAGAAGCAAACACCTCTGTGACACCAGTGACACCTCTAATGAAATTAATTGCACAGCAATCTGTATTAAATTGTATATCAGTCTAGATATAAAATCCATGCATGAAGGAAGTTGTACAAAAGCAGCTGCTTTGAATCCTCACATTTAGCAGCTGGCTCCACTGTGACCTTATCACTGAAGTTGCCTCGTCCGGCTGTGTTGACCGCTGCAGCCCAGATCAGGTACTGTTGGCGATGGTTCAGGTGAGTGATACGGTAAACCAGTTGCTCTGGGTTGACCTCATATTCACTGGGAAGCTGTGAAAAAACAGTGTAAGTGAAATTAAAGTGAAATAAGTGGAATAACTACACACAAATGACAATGTAATCCCTTATGTGATGTATGTGTTTTAGATTATTTGGCACCTACTTATTCGATATAGCATATGCATTACATATAGAACATTACTCTTTTTAGTAGTAGTAACTATACGTTCCTACTCAATTCTATTGTGCAATCAAGAATTGCTTCCAAATCGTGCAATATAAAATCATTTGAAGGACAATGTGAACAGTCTTGTTTTTTAAAATGAAGTGAATCTGCAAAGGTGATACAAAGTGTTGAGGGTGTTGAAAGGATCAAGAGGGTGGGAAGTGCATTTCCTCTTTTCTTTTTTCCCCAGGGAAAACAAAACAAGAAGACAGTAGTGCCCAATGGAACCACTGAATCACTCACAAATATCATGCAACAGTCATGCACTCAATGGGATCTGATCTACACACCACTGATCACAGAGAAAAATAGAGGGGGAGGACAGATACAGATTCATGTAGTTTCTGTTGCATACTGAAGAAAGCAGTCATGATCTTACTGTAGAGACACAGACAGCAACATACAGCACATGACCAGGAGGGGAGAGTGTAACTGCAGCATGTTTAACCCAGCCATGTGTCAACAGTCAAAACACATCAGCATCACTGTTCCTCAAGCGCAAAGGTTTTAAAGGTCTAACAATGTTTCACTTTACAACTAATCCTTATTTTTACTTTCTTCTGTGTGAATCATGTTAAATCTTTTCCACCTTTTCCACCGCCCTATTACAAGTGTCAAACTATTTGAGAAGTCACCAAAGGTGAGGGACTGGATAGCAGAGCTAGCTCCTGTGATTCTGTTTTATTCTTATTTATACTTATATTTATGCTCACTTGTAAGTCTAAGTCTAATTCTGTCCTACTCTCTTGTATTCAGCTGTAGATTCTATTCTGTACAAATATCCCCTATCCATGTTGTTTTTCACATTTATAAGTGGGCTGTCAAACAGGAAATCCACTGGGTTTTTTATTACTTCCTCCTCTCTGTTCATCATTCATTGCATTTGTGTATATTTTTCTCTCTCGTCTACTCTGCACTGCATCATCCTTGCTTCTCATTCCAGCATCCCTCACCATCTCACTTCTTCAGCTGGCTATGCCCCTCCACATTCCTTGTCATGTGTGGGCCTATCCACCAATACCACCCTCCGCTTCGAATCTTCACTGTGCATATCCACGCCCCAAATCTATGTTAATGCCGCTTTTCCTTCCTTCTCAGTGTATTTTTTTTCCTCCACTGCAGTCAGAGGTTGGTTGCAGAAAAAATAGTGGATAGATAGATGAATGGGTGGGTGACTACATGTTGGTGTGACAGAAAGTGATGCGTGCATGTGTGTGTGTATTGCTTTAACGGATATTAAAATATTCCTCCTGTGCGGAGATAGCGGTGATCCAGGGAACGATAGAGCAAGATAATGAAAAGAGGAACAAAAGTACTCCCTGTGCGGTGTGCCCGACCCCCCCATCCCTTCTTCCTTCTCTCCAGTCGCACTCATTTACATAGTAATCATCCCCAACTCTGCATGGGGGCTTTAGCGAGGAAAGAGAGAGAAGGAGAAATAGATGGGCTGATAGATAGGTAAAGTGTCAATGATGGCGACTAAGGAGGAGAGTGCTGGTATATTTTTAGAGGTACACTAAAATGGTGCATTCGTGTCATCTAGTTTTTATGCAGTTATGCTAGCACTCCACATTTCCTGTTTTTGAAAACATTCTGTCATAAAACATGAGTTGGTAAATGCATTTATAACTCTGTGTATGGACTCATACATTCAGTGTGTGAGTGTGCATCAGTGTTCATGTGAGCATGCATTGCAGTCGGTTTGTTTTCTGCCCTCGTTGATGAATAGATGAGGTTGTCCTGGCAACGTGATGAGACGCAGATATGCAAATGAGGCTGGAGGGTGAGCTTGCACACACACTGCGGTATGAGGAGAGCTCATTTTACACACATGTCTCGCAGAGACTGCAGCACTAGACCACACACTTCACAACCACACCAATGCAGAGCTTCTACCAAATCACATTTAACTACAACATTTTACACACTTTACAATAATGTTTGCTGCAGAAGAAGACATTAACACTACATTTCAGGAGCCATCTTTGAACGGCCCTCCCTCTACTTAACCCCCTCTAACTCCTTACACCCCTCTCAAATCTCACCGGTTGGCCCAACCCGGGGCTGGAGCAGTAGATGGTGTACTTGCGGATGATTCCATTAGGCTTGTGAGGGGGAATCCAGGATACTACAACACTACTGGCAGATGAGGGCACAGCTTTTATACCAGCCGGAGGACCAGGGTCTGAACAAAAAGTAAGAAGTAGAATGAGAAAAAAAATGCGCAAATGTATAAATTTGTAGTAATCAGTACTTTCAGTATTATCTTATCCTCAGAACCCTTTATGTGCTTGTCTGTCATAAAACAGAAAGCAACTTTCTAATAGGGCATAATATCTGAATGTGAGGTGGTAGCTCGCACAGTTTAACCGCACACACGTCCATATGTTTCAGACTGAGGACAAAGTGAAGGGTGAGGAAGTAACATATTCAACATATGTTATAAAAATGCCCCTGGACAGAATGTCGACCTGCATTAGGAAGAAGAGGTGCCAAGCTCCACAGAAACACTAACAGGAAGATTTCAAAACAACACTGGATGAAAATAATATCTTACCCTACCCTTACCTACCCTCAAGACACTTTTAAGTTTTTTTAACAGCAAAAAACATATCATGACACTATTTACAGTTTTTTTTTTCTTGTCATTCTATAAAAGGATTAAAACAATAATATGGGGTTTGTAAGTTTTGACCCAAATTTGTGTATTTTCTTTTATATATATTTGTTTATATAAGCAAAATAACCTGTGTTCTGCCCCTTTGAATAGATACACATACTCTCCTGCTTTTGGAAGAACCCTGGGTTAAACCCATTAATGTTTGTCAATGCATTATAGCCAGTACAGCCATTCAGTATTTTCCCAATTTTATATTTTATTCTCCAATGGGTGAATGACCCCAAACATAATCAGCTGTCCAGCTTTTATACAATACCCATTTTTTTGTTTTTTTTAGAGAATTGCTTTCTGGTCTGTGTACATTTTTATTCATTATATTCACTACATCTGGCTTCTGGAAACCTCCAATTTCAGATTTCAGAACTGCGCCTGCTGCAGGTTCCCTGACCGTAACGGAATAAAAGGCTTTTCTCTAATGACACTTAGAATTTCTGGCCCTCCAGCCTTTTCTCCCTTCCTTATATCTTCGCCATCTCCAGACACTTGCCTCCTCTGCTGCCTGGCCCCGGAGAAGCAGAGGAGAGGCGGATACGGATGTAATCCTCCTCCCGTCAGTGTAAGCACAAAATTAATTCTTTCTGAGGCACAAAGAGTTAATCCCTCTCCTTATGTGGGGTGCCAGGCTAAATGTGCATGTAAACAATGGTTCAAAAATGTACCTCCATTCACTGATATGTAGAACACACTTAACCCTTACCTTGTTACATGCACACACCCCCAGCCCCACATTCTGCCTTCTTAATTCCCATTAGTGCTGGTAATGGCACATCACTGAACAAAGAGGTTTTAATCAGCTACCTCAGCCAAATACCCCTTAAAGCCCTCGTTTTTCGTCTCCCACAACGCAACAAGAGGCAAAAGTCTTACAGGCTCAAAACAACAAACGATTTTACTTGTCCTACAGTTGCTACTTGGTTCTTCATACTCAAAAAGAACAGCCAGGTTCAGTGTTTTGCAGATTTTAAAAAACCCTTTAAGGGTAGAGCTGTGGTTTATTGTATATGAAAGACTCACAGTCTTCTCGGGTTTGTATGTAAAGCACATTGCTCCGGACTCCATCACCAGCCTGAGTATAGGCCAAGACCTGGATGCTGTAATTGGTGAACTTCTCCAGACGTTTAAGCTCCACCTGCTCTTTGATGGTGGTAATATTTTGCATTTCACCCCATTCTGAGTCACGGAAAAAAACAAGAAGCAGTTAGCACAAAGAACAGTGGTGTGAGTCATATTTTAAAGTTTGATAACTTAACCAACCTCCATCTGGAAAGACAGCCCAGAAGACAACACGATATCCCTTTAGCACCCCATGCAGGGTCAGTCTGGGGGGCTCAGCCCAAGTGATGACAGCCTCGTCAGAAGTGACGGAGATGGCGCGCACATTCTGAGGGGGCTGGCTGGGAACTGTGGAGTGAAGTTTTTTATTTCAATAATTAGTAACAACACATACTTTAAATGAAAAGTGTAAACCAGTTATATATCATATATATAGCCCCCTTTGAAAGACTGAATCTAATTTCCATATCAAACATGAGTTAACTAAACAGGCTAGTGAGAAAAAGCCCTGTGGCCAGCCTGATCTATATAGGGTCATCTCTAAAGCACCAAATCTGTGCAGTGACAATCCCTTCTCTGTCCCAGCCGACCCAGGTGTCTCCTCTATAGCCACTGCTGACCATTCGTCTTTTAAGGCCTGAATAACACACAGTGTTGAGGTTGAACAGAAGTCAACTTGTGAGAAGTAGCGGGGCAGGAAGAGAGGAAGAGAGTGAACTGAAAGAGAGAGTAATGAAAGCACTGGATCAGGCCAAGTCCACCAGGGATTTTCTCTGCAGCTGGTGATGGCAGAGAAGGTGGGTGGAAGGGAGGGGAGACAGGGGAGGATTAGAAATGCAACAAGGTTTTGCATGAATAGAGCTTAGGCTTATAGCCTAAGTAATTAGACAAAACAGACCTTAGTAACACGTAAAAGACAAGGGCTTTAAAGGAGCATACAGCCTCCAACAATCCACAAATTAGGACAGGATTATTGCAATGTGGGAAATATACAAAGAGTAAAAGTACACCACAACATATGACTTCCCAAGTACACATGACATGTAGCTGCTTACATCCAAATATGTGATTACATGCTGCAAGTGGCTAAGTACAAAAATAAAATCCATCACATCTATATGAATGTTGAATGTCATGATTTGTGTCATGAAAAATACAAATATTTGTGATCTGATTATATAAAGATAGTGAATTATCAGCTTTGGACCAGGTCTAGAGAAAGGAGGAGAGAGAGAGATGGGCAGGGGAAGAAGGGAGGACGACAGGAAGAGAGTTAAAAGCATGGGGAGCAAGGGAAGGGCAGAAAAAGATGAAAAGAGAGAGTAGAGAGACAATGCACTCAGCTGTGGATAATTACAGCAGGAAGCTAGCAGACACAGAGACAAGCTAATTATAATTATTTTTAGTATGCTTGTTGTTATCACTATTATCATAATGGCCATCAATATCACTGTCGCCACGGTTACAGCCACAAGGAAGAACTGGAGGGCTCGGTCTGCTCTGGTCCAATGAGACTAAACCAACTGTTCACAGGGTGGACATTATCTGCAGTATAGCTCACACGTGACTTATTTACAAGTCATCTTATTTCATATTAACATTGGATACTGAAATATGAAAGAACGATGCTAGAAGTGTTCCTCGTAGACAGTTTTATGCTCAAAATTAAATCAGATTCTAAGGAATAACACTTTGCATTGACCAGTATTTCATAAAAAAAGTAAATCCACATGGCACAATACCTTGTACGTGCAAATGCTGACATTGTCTGTAAACACAGGTTCTTAATTTTGTCTCTTTTAATACTTGCTAAGAGTGACTTAATAGTTTTATTACTGCAATGAAACCTATGCACAATGTTCTCACCATCTTCGAGTGTTGTTGCGTTGATCTCAGTGCTAGAGGGCCCAGTGCCGGCTCTGTTGAAAGCCTGGACCACCACACCATACTGGGCAAACTTTTTCAGGTTATCCAGAGTGTAGACCTCACTGTCCCCTGTGGCCTTCATCTCCACAATGCTGTACTGACCATTACTGCCCGGGCCGTTCTCTCTGTAACCAATCTGGTAACCCCGGATCACTCCATTCTGAAGCTCCTTTCTGGGAGCCTGACATATATCAAAACATTAGATAAGAACAAGAACTTTATGAAAATTAAAGTAAATAATAGAATTGTGTTTAACCTTCCAGGTAACTCTGATACTTTGAGAAGTCACTGGTTGCAGCATCACATCCATAGGGGGACCATCAGGTTCTATAAAGAAAATAAGAATCCAAGGCTATGTTAAGTTTCACATTTTGTTGTAGGTAAATTTTTTAGCATAAACACGACATTTTTTATAATCGATTAGGTCATAATGATCATGTTACTTACGTGCTTCATCTGTGCTAATGGTGAGCTCTTTACTAGCTTCGCTTTTGCCTATAGTGTTGTATGAATACATGCGGATACTATAGACAGAAGCAGGGTGGAGATCCACAATGTTGGCTTGATTATTTGTGGGAGAGATATTTCGTGTTGCATGCTTTAGCTCCCAAGAATCTAACACACATACACAAAAAAGTTTGATTAAAGATAAAGATTAGCAAACACTGGCACGTCCTCTGCACATTTCTCACAAAACTAAACATTCACCTGTTTTATTCTTATACTCAATGTCATAGGAAGTAATAGGACTGTTTCCATCAAATCTCTGAGTCCAGCGAAGGTTCATGCTTCGTTCCTTAACTTCTCTCACCTCTAACTCAGGAGGGTCTGGTGGTTCTGAGATTTCAAAGAAAGAAGAACAAAAAGGGGAGTTTCGAGAACACAAGCACCATTTGGCAAAAAGACAGATACACATCACAGACAAGTTACCTTGCACTGTTAACTGAATGAGCCCTCGTCCTTCTCCGTAAGAATTGATGGCATGACAAGAGAAGAAGACAGAGTCCTCACGCTCTGCTGGCTTTAGCTGAGAGAAGAAAAGACCCAATATTATGTGCGCAGGTGAATAGCAGAAATGGATATAAAAGATATTCAGAGTTTTTATGTGGAAGTCAAAAGAGATGTTCAATAGCTCCCAGAGGCAATCTCAACATTTTATTGGATGCAAAAAAGAAATGTATACAGCAGGCTTGCATTACATCTGGACTTGCATCTACCAGCACCTAAGGCTTAAACAACGCTCAAAAAAAAAGAGCAAAATAGAAAATCGAAGTCTATCTTTTTGTTCGGACTCAAATAGACACCGCTGTCTGATTTCATTAGCCGAATACTCCTGTACATGTTTCTTACCTTGAGAGTAGACAGCACCTCGTCCGTTTTCTCATTGGGACTAGTTGTAATAGAATATCGGGGGTTGCGGTCCGGGTCAATCACGGTGTCACCCCTTTCCCAGCGAATAATGATAGGCCACTCCCCCCTGGCAGTGCAGTTCAGTTCCTTTACATGACCCTTTTTGGCCATAGTAGTGTTGGGGTGACTGGTGATCATTGCCGGTACTGCAACAAGAAGTAAAGGGGAGTACATATTAAATAGGAGAAGCTAACTTTTAAAAGGCAGTGAGGGGAAGCATCTGGCAGTTAAAAGGGAGAGTTTGTAGTGGCCAAGTTTCGATGTAGTGGAGTAATGAAGAGCTATGGTCAATGAGAGAAAGTCAATAGACCTCCTCTCACATTCTCCAATAGTTAACAGTGAGGTTTAGTTGAATGAAGAGGCACGACGATAGACCCTCACCTTTCGTGTACACTCTATAGACATAATCACTTACATACTCAATCTTCTGCACGCACACACACGTCTGCATTTGCACACAAGCTCGCACACACAATATTGATCTGAGGAGGTTCTGCTGTTTTGTTTTCATCACTTATTCATTCCACCCTCCCTCGTTCCAACCTCTCCACTATCTCCGCTGAGCAAAACAGACAGAATTGAGGGAAGCAGAAAAGAGGAACAGTTCAATCAATAACACTAACACCAGAAGGAGAAGAGCAAGACAGAGCCAGAAAGTAGGTGGTAGCTTGTTAAATCTTCACATAGTATTCAGAAACATACATTGCGCCGAGCCGTTCGGTTTGTTTAAGATCGTCGAAGGTCGTGAAATAGTAAAATGCAAAACTGACACGCCTATTCTGGCTTTGGTCCGACGAGCATAAATCGCATAAAATCTGACTGACTGTGTATGTAAATGATGCTGGAAACACATGTTCTCAGTACATTACAGGGAGGGCTGCAGTGAGAAAGGGCTAAGTGAGGACATTGATTACAGATAATAATTAAGCTCCAAGTGTTTCAATGTCAGGAGATAAATCCCAAGAGTCAAAAGATCAATTGTTCTGTTGTTGGGTTTCAGTCTATTACACAGAAAGTTCAGATTTATATCCTCATGGACTATTGTGTAAACTAAACTACAACAATGTATAAATACCTCAGAATACTTGATAAACATAAAATTAGGGTGAATATATTAAAGGTCCTATATTACACAAAATTGTCTCTCATGAGGTTTAAGTTATGATGGATTGTTGTTACCTCATTGAAAACATTTGTTGTGCTTTGTTTTATTCAGACATGTTTAAGTAATCCTTTATTGATCTCCTGTCTACATCTCCAAAGCTCAAAATGCTCCGTTCCACCTTGTGCTGTCATGTAGTTTTCACGTAAACAGCTAAATTTTACCTTTTGTTGTTGGCATTTCCAGAGTGGAAATCATCTAAATTATTCTAGTGAACATGTATGGAGTTTAAAAACATAGTGGAGCTGTTTTACCACATAACATTACAAGATGGAAAGAAAGGGTTTTTAGTTTGACAAAAGAACACAGCCTAAATAAATAATAGATTAATGTAATATGAGTAGTTTCATTTTATTTTTTACTTTTGTGGCATCCAAATGATCCATCTGCTTTTCTGCAGTAATGTATCTTTATTGTGTATTAAATTAAATGATTGTGTAAAGTATTGTGCTTTCAGTTGAATTGGTACACGTCACATGTGTTAATAGAACTCACTTTTGACAGTGAGGACCATGCTCTTGCTGATGTCTGAGCCCACACCGTTGGATGCCTGGCAGAGGTAGAAGCCCCGGTCTTCTTCAAGCACATGTCTGATAAGCAGGGAGCCATTACTCATTAGCTGGATACGCCCCGTCAGAGGCACGGGGTGGTACTGCTGTGGGTTCCCTATGCCAGCTGAGGCCAAAAAAAGGAAAGAAACCATAGTGAAAAGATAATATTACAGAAATTATAACTTTGATAAGAGAAATAATGTGAAATCTATGTACCTAGTGCACCTTTGGCATGTTTCCACATAACCTTTGGAGGAGGGTATCCATCCACAGAACAATTTAAGATCCCTGCTTTCCCATAGATTCCATCCTGGTTGTTTGGCTGCACCACAAATCGAGGGGGCACTAGAAATATGTCAAAAGGGTTAACTTGATTTTCTATTGAATACTATTTCAATGTGGCAAAAAGTTCGATTTTTCATTAAGGCAATTCACTTCAACTGCATATTTTAAATCTCAAGGTAACATTACTATTACAACTACTACAGCCTTTGAAAAGGATGAGACAGATGCATAATACCTTCCGTAACTCGAAGGAAGAGCTTTTTCAACATTCAAAATGATGTTGAGGGCATATTCAATTACAGTCAATACATGTCATTACTGATCAAAAGCAAAGGTTTAACTTGAAAGGAATCTGCGTGTCCATGCAAACTTTTGTGAAGAAAAATACGCTCTCCATGAGGTGCTTTTATAGCAAACCCTCTTTATAACTGTGTCCTTTCTTACCTGTGACTGTAAGCTGCCTTTCTGTGCTCACAGTAGCAGCATCGTTACTGGCTATGCAGGTGTAGTTGCCATTGTGTTTAAGTGACACTTTGGATATCTGGAGAGAACTCATGAACTCCTTGGTGTCAATGGTGATGCCAGAAGAGGGAACAATTTCCTGTCCATCCTTTCTCCAAGTGATCCGTATAGGCATATCTCCAGACGCTACCACACAGGCGATGTACATCAGTTTACCAATGGAGGTCGGAGGGAAGTCAAACGGCTGGATCAGAGGTGGAACTGTGAGGCAAAGGCAAACAAAGTGTAAATAGAGGAATTAGAACAAGCAAAAAACATAATTTCCTCTGACAGAGACAACAAATATAACATTCATTCAGGGTCATTTCAATCTGCCTCAAACAAGAGCACACACAGAGTGAGAAAATGCAGCCAGCAAAAGCAAAAGATTGCATTTACAATCTCTAATTGAAAATACCTTATAATAACTAAAATAATGACAGAAAGAAAATAGGACAAAGTTAAAAAGCTTTTTTTAAAGAAAAAAAGAAAAGGCATGTGGAGATTGGAGAGAACAGTGGAGACATTTGAAAACATACAGATAGTCAAAGGACATCAGGTGTGAGAGTAAGTGAAAATAGCAGAGTGGTGCTATAAAGCCGCAGGGAAAGAAAAACAGCAAGAGTCATCTTTGTCTGACTGAATGGTAAACCAGCCTTGTATCTGTTGGTCTGCCTGGAGGTGATCTGTTTTAAGTCTTCCACCAAAGTGTGGACCCCTACAGCCTGGCCTAGCCCAGTACCCACTTGGCAGCCTCCTCTGCCCCCTGCCAACCCCTCCACTCCATCCTACTATGCCCCGCGAAAGCCAGCCCATAATAGCTGCTCTAATTAGAGCCCCATCCACAGGGGGAAGAAGAGTTGCCATGGAGACCGGTGGAGGTGATGGCGCCGGGTTGCAGTGGGGTATGAGTGAGGGTGATGTTAGGGGGGTTAAAGCTGAGACATCTGGGGCACTTAATTTGGGTCTTGTTTAAATTATTCCAATAAAATCCCAAAGACGATATTCACACAGATCCGATGGTTTAGCACATACAGTCATGTCAACATGCTTAAGTGTGCATAAAAATCTCCCAAACAATAAAATAAACCCAAATGTAGTGAAATGATATACAGTACAAGGCGATACACACTCAATGCAGTATATGCTGAGTATAATACACACACACACATTTTATACAACAGCACTTGTGCTCTATGTAATTGCTGAGTGGTTGAAAGAGCACACTGGGCTGCTCCGCCCCTTAATCAGGGGTTATTAGAGGCAATGCATACAGCTCTCTCTCTCTGTTTTACCTCCTTTCTTTCTCACTTAGCGGATAGCAATCGCCATTTTATACATTTCGGTATAATTAATATAAGCGGACATGGGGCTGAACAATATGGCAAATAAATTACCCCTTGTATTAATTAATTAGAAGTTTGATTTAGTGTTAGCTGTGGTGAGACGTACCTTTGACTGTGACATACACGGTCTGTGTGATGAAGAGCTGAGGCTGGATAAGTACACTGCATACATAAGCCCCTTCATCCATTCCTTTTTGAACATCGCTTAATTTGAGTGTCCCGTTTTCAAACACCACCTAGACAGATTTTTTGCAACAACCGTCATAATAAGTTCAATAAAGCCATTCAGTTTAGTCATTTCAAAAACGACAAGATTCCTCCATCACATATACAGCACTGTACTGTGGGCCTACCTGCCGATGGTTATCAGGCAGAAGAAGTCCCTCCTTATACCAGTTGATTGAGTAATAGGGATAGCCAATCACTCTACAGTTTATAAAAGTGTTTCTTCCTGCTACAGCTGTAATATTCTTCATAGGCCGAATCCTTGGAGGTCCTGGTAAAGAAAAGAGACACAAAATAGACACAGTAGGAGAAGAGAGGAATGGCCAAAGAAAGGGGAAAAGGAGAACAACATTAGTGATTATTGTTAAACACACTGTTGGAAATGTAACAAATATTAGGGAGGGGGTTTAGGAGAAAGTGGAAGAAGTAAAGAAAAACATTTAAAAAAAACTGATTTAAAACCACTTGCAAACATGCATTGTTATGGCAATGTCTCCAAACAAGCTGGATTAATTATCTCTCCATATGCATCAGTATTGCTATTTCATTTTTGACATTTTGAGTCCAAACAAGGTGTGTAACTGCAAAAGTCAAATAATATGGAGGAGGAGGTCGCACTTGCAGCACTGAAGTATGGGTTAATGCAGAAAAAAGCATTTCCCACACAAGTGATTAACCTTAATAAGGAAGAAGGCCGTCATATAAACTAAAGATGAGTTTTGCTGTGCTGAAAACACCTGGAGATCACTTGTAACGTTTTCCTTGACCTTT
>KN488995.1:4380-22697 GCA_000787155.1 Scartelaos histophorus | reverse complement strand
TCCCTACTGTATGCCAATCTCTTTTTACCTTTACTTTGCGCACTCTTCTTACGTTTCTCAGAGTGAACCAAGCTTTGAAGTCACAGCTCTGACAAGTCAAAGATGTATTATTCAGTGCACCCGTCAGACAGACCCCCCGCCCCCAACTCCGGCATAGTATGAATGAATACCTGCGCATTTCCACAACACAAGGCGGGCATCGCAACTCAGAGAGAGGATAAGCATACGATGGTGTGAAACGGTTTTATCTTGTACGGCAATGGGTGTCACAGAACCTGCCCATTTGTGTGCCAGTTTGTTACATGTAAGGCCAAAGCTCTCAGGCAATAGTGCTCAGTCTCACTCCAGCAATCATTTTGGCAAGTCTGCTCAGAGCGGACTCACATGTCAAAGCTACACATCTCGCCAAAGTGCAGAGAAAGAGAGAGAGAGTTTGAATGTGAAATAGAGAGAAGCAATAAACAGAGAGAGGGAGATTCAGTCTTGTCCATGGGTGTCACTCTTCATCCTTGTCATCCTTGCTGACACTGACATCACCAGTCCTGTCACCAGGGCTCACCATCAGCCTCCAGACACACAATGGCACTCCTCCTCCACTGTGGACCTTTACACTGGTTCAATTCTCATTCATCATTCAATCTGTTCTGGCCTACTGCCCCTGGATGTTTTCCCCTGTTGGTTTTTACACTATCTATATAACAAACTTGAGAAGTTTATGGATTTGGAGTACTTGTAAATAAAACTGCATTTAAACCAATCAACTAGTGAAAGACTACAAAACTATGACAATAATAAAAGTTAGTTAAAGTCAATTTAATCCTTTGAGAATTATAGAATGCAAACTGAAAAAACCTGAAGTAAATGCAAATACAATATCTACATAGAATTGTTTTCAAAAATCTGCAATATATACTACATGAATCCCACACAAAAAGAAAACAGGAAAATCCACAAAAAGTTGATTACAGAGAATAAAAGAAAAAAGAGAAAATAAAAAAGCCATGACAAATAAAATTACAGGGGTGTAGTAAGATATGGGACAGGATTTGGGTGAGGGTAGGGGTCCGGCTCTATCAAGCCTGTATATTACTGATATTGAAAAGTAGACAGGCACCTCTTACGTTTATGCGCGCTTGGTACTCGGCACTACCAGCCGAGTTTCGTGCGGCGCACCGATACACTCCTCCATCGCGGATCTGGGGGTTACTGACGTTCACGTGGCTCACAGTGCTGCCATCAGACATAGTGTACTGGCTAGCCCGGACCCTCAGCATGTCCCGGGCCACTGGTTCATCGTCCAGGGTCCAGGTAATAGTCGGAGGAGGGGCTCCTTTGGCAGTGCACATTAAGGAGAAGGGTTCACCTGGGACCACCACCCGCTCACTGAAGGAGGCCACAATACGTGGGGTACCATCTAGCGGGAAAAATAAAGTTACATATTATCCAGTTATGCCAAGCATGTCCTATAATGTTTGTCTCCTCACCTTCCAGCAGGATAATGGAAAAGTCCTGGGCGGTTTGGCCCTTGCGAGTAGCAAAACACTGATACGCGCCTGAATGTCTTTTCTGAGCAGCAGAAATAAAGAGGGTCTCATTGTGAGCCCCCTGAATAGAAAAGTGCTGATCAGGCAGGACAGGTTCTGTGTTTCTGTACCACGATACAGTGTAGTGAGGTGAACCCTGGACCGCACAAGAGAGGATCACTGTGCTGCTAATTCCTGTCTTCAGGTTCTTGGGGGACAAGGTGACCCGCAGTGGCTCTATAGACATAAAAGAAAAGTGAAAACAGTGTAACAGTGGACAAAACATTGTGGTATGTGCAGAAGAAAACCTAGACAAGAAAGACTGAAAGGGTAGCAAATGTCAGTAAGCAATAAAGCAGCTGGTGTTAAGTGCTGGAGGCTGCTGAATGTCTGTGTGTTGTGTGTTTCTATAGTGAGCATGAGTCTGTCAGTAGCAGAATGAATAAGAGCATGTGTTTAAGTGAGAATTTCACTTCCCCTGTCTGTCAGAGGATGTTTGTAGATCCTGCTGTGTGCCACTGGACAGTCCCTCTCTGTCCTGTCATCCTTATCCTACTCCACGTAAAATGTCTCCTCTATCAGCTCTGACTATTATGTATTACTCTGTCCCTGGTTTTGTTCATGTTCTCTGCAAACACAATGGCTCAGTTGTATGACCAGTGTTCTGCAGTGTCACTGTAGAATCACCTTGGCACTATTTGACACAGGCTGCCCTTGGAGATCAAGCTCATGTTCACCAGAGACGACAGTGAGTTTGTGTCAGGAGAGGCCACAGTCAGCAGAGCAAAAGAAATGTCAACATGCTTCCTGTCTGGGGCTGTGAGCTGTTACATTATATCTCTATGGCATTATTATCACAACGTATATTTAGCCTATTTTTACTGAGTTTATACATATTTGTACAATACACTAGTTTGGGATTAATAGAGCAGAGATTTTGTCTGCACCCTGACAACCTTCTCATAATCTCACATTGCCTCTGGTTGTTATAAAATACTTACCAATAACATTGAGATGACCTGTCACCTCTTTGGAGCCAAAACTGTTGGTGACCTCACAAATGTAGTTGCCACTGTCTTCCAGCCTCAAGTCTGAAATGGTGAGGCCTGTGATGCGCCGAGTCCACCGGGAATCCGCCGGTAATGGCCGCCCATCCTTTAGCCATCGTATGGTGGGGTTTGGATATCCGGATGCGATGCAGGGGAGCTCTACACTGTGCCCAATTTGCACCTCTCCAGATTGGAAGCTGTCAAGCACGGTTGGGGTGGACTCCGTAGGGTCTGGAAGGGTATAGGGTATGTTATATTGTGGTATATTATATTGTGAAGTTGAGCTAAATGCTTTATTTATTGACTTCAGCTTCCTGTGCAACATTTGAGGACTCATTCTTATTAAAAATGATATTTTTCATCATTCTGAAGCCCAGTCATTTATATTTAGTTAAATGTTGTGTTGTAAATGTACTAGTTTTGTCCTAGATCTGGTCTACTCAGTGGTGTGTGTACACAGCACTATTCAGTATAGACTTTTACATGAGCTGTGACCTACCCATAACAGAGAGTCTGGCTCCATTGCTCTGACGGGTCTCTCCACTGTACTTGTGCTTTGTGATGCAGCGGTAGGTGGACAGAGCATCTTCCTTTTGCACTTCTGAGATATACAGAGCGCCATATGAGGTCAGGAAGAAACGGTTACCTAGACAAGAATAGGAGGGGAAAGAGCATGTTAGGTTCTATATTTGGTTAACAAAAAAGCTGCATTTGCATGATGTGTTGTTCCCAGATTTATTTGCATGTGTGCAATCACACACGATTTCAACCCTTAGTGAGACTTGAAATGCACTTGTGCATGTTGTGAAGATTTATCATAGGCTGAGTTTATACTTTTGCCTAAGCATTCATAGTGATTGTTGGAGTTTTATTGAATATGTATTCTCTGAGGACAAATACTCTGTGAAGATACTAAAAAGGCTCTTTTTTGCCATGCTGTGATTTGGTAAACAGTTTATTGCGTGTGAAAACTGCTGTCAAGTGAAGCATACTAGATGTGTGCCCTCAAGAGTATACCAAGCACTATATCATCTTTATAAGGCCCACCTGAGGAATCATGATGGTTACACTGATTTCCTGAGAGCACAAATGTGGAGCCAAACATACAGTATATCTTTGGAAAAGCCCGGGCCCTGCACTTAACTGAATACATAGAAGCTTTTAATACACTTTCCACCATTCGTCCAGACACTTACACACAATGAAAGAAGACAGAGGAGGAGAAAGAGAGTTACTGTAGGAGTTAATAATTGATATATCTGTGTGTGTTATGATAACAGCAGATTAGTGTCATTTTCCATTCATATCAGTGGTGCTGTGACTGCCTCTGATTTCTCCCTGTGCCAGTAAAAGGGGCAGACAAGAGCTTAATAGAGGGGTAAAGGACCCGGAGAGTGTATTTCTGTGTTGGATTCTTTCTGCTTCTCTGAATCTTTTTGTTATCTCCGACCCCAAAGGGTTATCTGACACTGCACAATGGGTTTGTTGTTGACATTTGCAGCCTGTTTGGTTATGTGAGTGGTATTGCTTCCTGTTTGCTGTACATGATGTTTCTGACTTTTTACAATGTTGTCCCCTGGTTCACAGGGTTAAGCAGTACATAGGTCAGTAACTGTACGTGTGGGTTGTGTATTTTTAAAATACAACATTGTTGATGACTTCTCTCAAACTATTACACATACAATTTCACTAAACTTGCAATACATATGATACTTTTACAATAGGCTCATACAGTCTATTACAGATATCGACACATATTTTTTGCCAACATACCAACTGCCCTTTGCTTATTGCTTGTCTTTGGTCATAACAGACAAATGTGTCTTATTGTTATGCAGAAATACTATGCAAATGTTTGCACCGCGCCCCTGTAGTTTCACTCTTGCTCACTTAGCTCTGATATTTGCTCTTGTATGGGTGACACAGCAGAACTCTAAACTGACTAAATAAAGATAGTTTTATGATTTTCCTGTAACTCTTCTTCATCTTTATATCTAAAAGGCAGTAAAGATCAGAAAAACATCCTTCTTCAATGTCCACAGCAGGATAAAATACACTTGAACTTTACAACAAATGTCATTAACATTTACTGTAGCATATAAAAATCTCCAAACATTTGCACATCATATACAAATAAGGGTGCACATGTTAAAGTTCATACGCAGATGTTGTTATGCGAGTCAGACTGTTGTGTTGAGTGCTAGGAGACGCAGGCTGTAATTTTCAAGCCTGCCCTTTGTTCCAACCTGGGTATTAAGCCTTACAGGATAATATGCACTTGGTGAGTAGAACCCTGTATAACACAGTAGTACACCCTGTCACAACATGCCTGCGGAGAGAACGACAGACCAGGGGGGGCGCAGGGGGGCGCAGGCGGAGTGGAGAAAATTTAGCGGATGGTTAAGAATGGAGAGAAAACTGACACTGCAGTTACTGTGAACAAAAACAATACGTTTTTCCTCTTACTATATTAAATTGTAGATGTCACCTGAATAATTCCAAGCAGGTAGAGCACAAATTATGCCAGCAAAATATGAAATGATTAAGTTTTGATTATTTTATTTAAACTATTTTAATAGGTTTGACAATACAGAACAATAAAGATACTCACTTTAATGTGTTTAAGCTGATATTTACATTTTTCTAGTGAGGCGCCCGTACACAGAAGCAGCAGTGAGGGTGCAGTGGCGAAGGAGAGGGGAGTGACCCTACAGGGAGTGGGCCGGCAGATGGAAATTGATGGAGGGAGAGCTGGGCAGATAAAGAGGAACGTGCCGTTGGGAGCTGCAGAGTGAGAGGGATGAGGGGCCTGCAGGCCTGAAAAGCACACATGGGCAAAAACAATTCGTCTACATCCCTCCGTCTTGCTTTCCTTCCTCTCTCTTTCCCCCCTCGCAAGCATCTCCTTGTGGGAGAGGAGATCAATTCTCGTCTAGTCTGCCTACGCCTCCAGGAGTTTGTTGTTGTTGTTGAGAGTGTGTATGTGCTCTACTGTCCGGTATCTTCCTTACTGTGGGAGGCTGCAAACAGATTTTGAAGGTCTGCTCCACACCTCAGGGAGGCGTAAAATAGCCCTACTTCCTCCTGATTTCCTGACCCCTTCTTCCACTTGTTTTGCTCTTTTCTTTTGGAGCTGCATGACATCTCTTCAAGATGCCCGCCGTTTCTACCTACAGTCTCCCCTCTGCCCTCTACTTCTTTCTATCTGTCTTTTCTCTCCCTTCTCCACGGCATGGCTCTTCTATCTCTTTCAGGGGGGTCTGTAAGTAATGGAATCAGTTCAGCTGATCTGCCTGAGGCACAGAGTCAAGCCTAGTGCAAAGCCAAGCTGCTGTTGAATGTGTGCGTATGCCAGAGATCCCACAGACGGACACATACATGCAAATAACAAGCGCAGGACAGGCTAAGGGGAAGAGACACAATGAAAAGCGGATTAAGAAGCCCTGGAGCATCACTCGTCTCCCCCCAAAGGCCCCTCCTGAGAGAGGGCTCCCCATGTTTCAGAGACGTACAGGGAAGGGGTGAAGGGGTGAAGGGGAGGGGCAATGATGGAAATGAAGCCAAATGCAGGAAAATTCACTGCATATATCTTCACATAGAAGCATGTACAGATCCCACTTCTCTCACATTACCATCAAATCAAGACAGCAAAAGGAACAACGTGATAAACAATAATAAAAATGGAGGCTTTATACTTATATAGTCAAAAACAGAAAAAGACAGACAAAGAAACAGTAAAAACCTCCTCATATTTTGGGAACAACGTAAGCGTAGGGGTTTGTTCTTGCTGCCATGCAAATGAAGGCGGCGCTGCAGCAATGCTAACTAACAGCAATTCACACTGTTGGACTCATCACTTATTAATGCTCTACAGCTCCCCCTCCCTCCCATCTCTCTCTCATTTCCCTCTCTCTCACCCTCGCCATGATCGCTCGGTTTTGTTCGCTCTCTCGCTCGCTGTTGCTAGGGTCCGTGCACTCACGTGATAACAGCTGGGTAGGGGGCGCTGCGGCGGCATACGGCGACATGTGCGAGCAGGTGCGCGTTTCATGTGATTTTGGCACGCATGGCCGTGTGTGTGCCTGCGTCAGAGTACCCTTCATTAGAGGTAAAACAGAATCAGCCATTTAAATGAAGGCGATGGAGATGTGAGGAGGGAGCAGCAGACTGTCGACGTAATTGATTTGCATAAGGCCGGGGCTCTAAAACACTGCAGATCTGTTCAAAAATATAGATTTACTATCGTTTTCAGGATATTTGACTGTGTTTTGGCTTGTAGTAAATGCCAAAAAAAGTGGCTTTAATGCATGTTATTCACACATTTAGCATCACACATTGTGCCTCACGGTATACTGTCTCAGCGTGCTTCCTCCCACTGTCTCACAATCCACGTTTGGAGAGCAGACAGTGGAGGACACCTACACTTTTACTTCAAATATTTCTGCACAATATTAAGATACTATCCACTTGTTTTGGTCTTTTATTTTCCATCACAGTGCAGATACACAATTGACAATTGAAAACAACTTGATTGATGTTTAAGTTAAAAGACTGACGGAGGGCCTCTGTTATTGCTGCGAAGTGAGAGAGAGAAAAACACAAGACTTACGCCAACATAATTATCCACCTACTTCTGTGTCGCTTTCCATGTACATATAATATACTGTTATTCTCAAGGATTTGCTTAAAGAGCACATATCATGGACTCAAAGTAACACTCCCATCTCTGGCCACAGCTCTGTACTTACTTATCATTATATTATACACACAATTCAGATTCCAGGTCCATATGTGTAGGGTTCAAAAATGTGTCGCACTGCACATCAATTAATATTTGCTGCTCGTTACCAGAGAAACAATTACTTCTGCAGTTTTGACGAGGAAGTCAACAGCCCTGGTTTAATTATTGAGCCATTTTAGATCAATATTAGGGTTTACGATGAATAAAATGTAAATAATACCTGGACAGGAGCCTGGTGCTCAATGTTATACACATTTTAAGATGAATAACTGAACATTTGCACTACAGATGAAAATTTAAGCACCAAGGACAGCTACTGAGTTCCAGGTAACAAGACATGCAAAAGACATGCAGCTCTACATTGCAAAATAAATAAAAGTTGGGATTTTTTTTGTTTTTTTGTTTTTTTGTTTTTTAAAAGGATGTGTCCCTCCCCCCTTTCATTGTGCTTCTTCCTGAGGCAAATTTGTTTAGTAATTACCATGGGCCCATTATGATTTTCAAGGAGGACTTGGGAAATCCTATTAAAGCTCGATCATTCCAACCGCTCTATATCTACCCGGGCTCCTTGCATCAAATATGTAGACACGGCTACACGTGCATAGAGACACTTCATAAAACACCGCCGTGAGTCCATTCAAGCTCAACATGTAATTAACAGCGTCAATCCGGCTCTACGCATGCATGTGTGTGAGCGTGTGCGTGCGCGAGGGTGGGCAAAGGTGAAGGATAATAAAGATTGGATTCTAATAAAATGTCCTCATCCCCCCCTAAATCCCCCCCTGCCCTCTTCGTCTACCTGCCATATTAACACCCCCATTACAAGGGCAGATGAATGAAAATGAACAGGCCTCGGGTGTGATTCCCTGAGTGTCAAATCGATACTACTCCCACCTCCACTGGCCCCCGTGCTTTCTCTCCCCTACTCCTCTCTTATGTTATCAATCCCAGGTCCTCCTCTGTTGCCGCTGACGAATTGGCATGTGTTTGACAAAGGGAAATCTACACCTTAGCCACAATAGACTTCTCTCCCCATCTGTGCACCGCTCTCTAGTATGAATTGAATGACACTTGCTCCTATCTCCTCTCTATTATCATTCAAAGTAGTCTACAATAGTTAAGTGCTAGCCAGAAAAAAGACAGACGAGGAAAGAGCCACAAGGACGGCATATTACTGGCACTTCCTCTGACTCAATCGTAGACAAAAGGACTGGTGAGAAGTAATGTCAAAATAACACTAGAAGGTTAATAATGGTGACAAGGGTGAATTACAAAGGGTCTGCCTGTTTCCCTCTGTGTGAATAGAGGCGCATAACTAGAGGCTGTATTGTTGAAAAGGTAACATCAAAATGCATTGAAGTTCACTGTAAATATTCCTGCGATTACTTCTTATTCCTGTCTCCCCTTTTGACCTCCTCACCTTTTATATTTTAGCGGCGGCTGTTGCTCAGAGCTGTGCAATTAATCGCATTATAATTGATCAAATTGTTTCGAAATGAGCTTTTTTATCAAAGTGTATACAGTTAATCTTATAGTCAGATAAAGCATTTAGTCTGGAGACATTTGATAATTGAATTTGTACGTCTACTTAGAATTAGCATTGATTGAAAAACACTGATATATATTAATAGTAAACAGGGTGCATTAGGGGCTGTCAATCATTGTATATAGTAAATACAAAATTAAACTAGGCATTTTCCCCCTTGGACTAACCTGTACATGTCATACTTTCTATATGTAATCACCCACACTTTAAAGATTATTAGACTTCTTCCGTAAACTACTTAGATGACCTCCGACTGGAAATACAGAAGCACCATTAACTGCTTTGCTTATTATAAAGGTTTTCTTTCCAATCAGATGTCACATTTCTGAATAGATTTTTCTCTCCTGGTTTCCTTGGTTTCTCCATGACTCCTTCTGCTGCGCGTCTCTTCTTCTTCTTCTTCTTTCTATATCTGTTGTTGGAAGGTGACACCCCAAACACCCACACACTCCTCACCCTCTGAACAGCTCATGAGACAAGAGAGACAGAGGAAGAAAAACAAATAAAATGGAATGGAAAAAGCACTCATCCAAACCTAAACGTGAAAGAAGAGTAAATCTGATAATCTGTTGGTTTTCATCATCAGCCGACCCCCATCTCATCTCCCCTCTCTCTATTATGGCAACTACCACACACCAGAGCAACCTTAATTTGAATAGCCATAAATATTCAAGCAGCAAGATGGAGGCAAGGATGAATATCTGGAATAAAAAATGAGGTAAAGTGGATTGAAAAAAAGCTCATTTATCATTTTCACTGCTTTTTAAGATTGTCTTGTGTTATTTTTACGCATTTTAACAAACCATAAATTGACATGCTGAAATGACCGGGCGTCCATTTGGCACTGATACAAATACACTGCTGTCTTGTCAACACAGGGTGCATTGTTTCGTTTTTTCCTTTAATTATTTAGCCTCATAGATAATACATTGATACATGCCTTCCAGACATGAGAAGGCTAACAATACATATCTAATGCATTATAAACATGCACTGTACAACAGGCACCCGCATGGGCTAAATTTCATGGCTGTTTTTTGTCGTACATTATGCAAAGGACAAGGTAAATTGGGGAAAATACTAAGAATTGTGATTTAACTAATTCAACTTAATAAAATCATGCATATTTAAAGGTCCTGTATTACATAAAATCAACTTTTGTAAGCTTCAAGTTTTGTTATAATGTCATCAAAAACAAACCTTGAGTTGTTTTGTTTCATTCACATGTGTTTGAATAATGGGTTATTTGTTTGTCCACACCTCCAAAGCTCAAAATACTCTTTACCTTTTACCTTTTTTCAGCAGAGATGGTTAATTCCAGGGCTGAAATCATCCAAACAATTCTAGTGAAAGTGTATGGAGTTTAAAAACACAATGGAGCACTTCCTGTATTACAACATGACATCACAAGCTGGAACTGAATATTTTCTATTTGAAAGAAGAGCACAGCCTAAATATGTAGGAACAAACGAATGAAACAAAACACCACTCCAGGTATGTTTTTGACGAGGAAACAACATTATAACATAGATCAGAAAATATGGGCCCTTTTAATAGAAGAATGTGTGATGTTTTAGTTCATTTGTGTCCATCCTCTCCATTACCCAGGCTTGGAACTGGCACAAATGGTAAAATTATACACAGAAAAGTAAAAAGCAAAAACAACCAACCAAACAAAAAACTATTTGTCATGTGTTAATAAAGGCTTTTCATTTTTGACCTTTTTATTATATGGCCATAATGACATATATGTATACATCCAACTGCTAAAAATTCTGCTAATAAGATTATATAAATTGGACCCCCTGTTGAATCTGGGAGCAGAGTTCCCAGCATGTCTTTTGAGCTTGTTGTGTATATACAAAACCATGTATGCGAGAATAGCAGCCGAGGCCGGAGCAGCCACATACAAGATAAGCTCTCACACAAATCAATAAAGTCTTGGCCCCTGTGAAGCGGCGCTGCGCTCAGTCGGAATACTCCCGTGCCACGGCGTGTAAGCAGGAGCGCAGTGACACACAGAATGGGAGGGGGTCGGGGGTCACCGGGGAGTGCGGCCTGCGTGCGGATGGCTGCACCTCTCGTGGCAGGCGGACGTGAGCAGCGAGGGAGGGAGACCGGGGCCTATACACGTCCTCTTCCCAGCTTCCCTCGTTTGCCTGTGCCACAGTGACGATGCGCCCTGTCTGCTGTTGCTGGGCATCTTGGCGACAGAGACCCAAAAGTGGATGAATAGGAGGAGCCAAACACGAGTGAAATGATGGGAAGCCAAGGAGATGCAGGGACAGATGTTGGAGATAGGAGTGGAGTAGTGGTGACATGCTAAAAGCGGGTCCCATACGATCTCCTCAGGCCTGAGGGGCCACGAGTGCCAGAGGTACAAGCTTAGGGATAGAGGGGGGCAGAGCCTTCTCTAAAGCCCTGCCTAACTGTCTGTATGTCTCTTCTGCCTCACTGCCCACTACACTCTGTCCCACTTTAGCCCAATGTCACTGGCAGAGCAAGGGGGAGGGACGACAAAAACAGGAAACCAAGGAGAGCAAGGAAGATGGAGGAAGTGAATAGACAGATTGAGGACTAAAGAAAGGACAGAAGATCCCAGGGAAGAAGATAATGACGATAATGATGATGCAGATTTAGTGAAGGTACAGCAGCATTCCAGCATTCTCTTCATATCCCACAATCCCCTGCCTGGGAATTCTTTTGTGTTCCAGTGACACAAACACATCACATTCAGCATGTGTAGTTTTCCACAAGCAGCCAAGCGCACGTCTCCATTGCAGATACATGTATGTGCCATTGAGCCGGTGCACACAGAGAGGGCCCAGTCAGCCGTGCTCTGTGCCCCTGTCAGCTGATCCCCCGTCCCATGGCACAGTGAAGGGTGATTCTTGGAGATAAGCATGCTTAACGACACAACGGCACAATAATCAGGCTATTGCACCTAAGCGGTTCAATAAACATCATGTTCCTTTCACATAGCTGCTTTGATTCACATAAATCTACAGACCAATTATTCACTTTTTACAGAAAGATGCAGCACACACACAACACATGGGACTTTGATATTGCTATACAGTTTGGTAAATTAAAGTAAAATAAACTTATACTCACAACTACCTACTAACTTGTTCATAGCTTTCACAAAACCTTTGGGACATTGCTCGTGCTCACAGGCATGCCTCTTTTGGGCCAATGCACAGCTATTTCAAAAGTGAAACAAAGTAGAAACATCCTTGTACAGTCAGCCTGCTCCAGAGTCAGGATCAGGATTGCAATTTTAAAACACTTTATCTTTAGTTTTGTCACTATGTGCCGGTTGCAATGTTCATTATGGGGGAAGAACAAAATATTTCCTATTACAAGAAAACAGTTGGGTAATATCTGGATTATGCAAATATGTGATGTCACCTTTCTCACTGCAAGTTATTTCTGTGCCTTAATAACAGTTGTGCAACAGTTATTTTGAACTTATCTCAGACGGCTCCACAAACAGGTCAGCTGAGGACATAACATCAGATGAGACTCTAAAGAGAGGTTAAAAATCAAACTATTTTAGATGGTAACATTTTTAACAACTGGTGAAGTTCATCCACAACTGTCAGACTCAATATGGTTAGGGTTTTACATGGCAACCAGAGATTTCTAATTACTGCTTTTAATCTGCAACTAAAGGATACAGTACATAATGTTCCCAACTTGATGAGTGCAGTAATATAAAGTGCATAATAGAGACAATATAGAGACTGTCAGGGTATAGGAGCATGTTTCCTCTCTTCCAGAACCCCTGGTAAAAAAAAAAAAAAAAAGATAGCCTGAGTCCATATAGCTGGAACTTGGCAAGGTCATTGAGTTGTGCTTGTTTGTTTGACCGGCTCAGCTCCAATGGGGTATATTTGGACAGGAGAACAGCTAAGACACGGGCCATTTTCAGTTCATGATGCGGCATGCAGAGTAAGGGCCCATGTTAGCAGGCTGCCAGGCTGTCTGTAGAGGAGAAGGCTGCTCCCACTGCTACTGCTGCTACTGCTGCTGCTTGGTTTTAATGGGGCCGGCAACTGAAGCTGAACCTCAAATCATCATAATGAGAGAGAATGAGATATCCACATACGCAACAAGGAGGACAGGGAAAACAGAGGAAGGGTGAGGAGACAGGAATGGATAAGCAGAAGGAAAAGGAGGCTAGGAAACGATGCAAAGATTCTTCTGCATCTCTGATTTGCACGGGTGAGATTCATCAGAGCGACAAAGCGTAGGGAGGATGAGATAGAAGCAGGCATCAGTCGCCAGCGTACAGGCAAAACACACACAGGGCACAAGTATTCCTTCTTCCTATAGGCCATTTGTTCTGATTAGGCTCTGCAGGCCTGTCCTTTTAGCTGTGTTCCTGCTCTCTCCTGGTTTACATTTGTTTATGTTAGGGCCCTGGTAATATGGAGTGTAAAATACAAGAACAAAGCAATGCACTGAATATGTGTGATGACTGAATAAGACAGAGGAAAGGTCAGACGTAGTGCACAGATACTATGTTAATCACAAGTGGTCACAACTCGCATTTATTTGGTTATTATTGTATCTTTCCCTTAAGTAAATCAATAAATAGACAAAGGGCAAATTTGCTGTTGCATTTTTCTCAAAACCACAATGTATTATCATTCAGCATGAGTAACAAATGGTTGTGGGTTGGTTTTAAATTAAATTTGTAAATGTGCATTTAATCAGAACAGCTTTAGCTTCAAGATTCTCGAAATCCTAGTTTATAGTTTGTAGACGAAAAGGCAAAAATAATATGAGAGAATGAAGGATAGTGAAGATAGGAGGAGGGGACAGAGAAGAACTATGACAGAGTGGTGAATGCAGGAGGAGAGAGAGGGGGAGAGCGAGGCTGTGTGCTGTGTGTCAGGACTCTGTGTGTCTGTGTCCCCAGGCGGAGGCAAACATTAGCTGCATTAAGTGAGCTGACAGGTCCCTCCCCATTACCACTACTGGTGGCCCAGGGAGGAAGAGAGATGGAAGAGGCTGGTCTTACGAACTGTCTGTGCAATTCAAAGACAAGAAGAGCATTCCTTACCAGGGTACACGCATTTTCATATGAACACTGACCAGCAAAACATAGTCTTGAATAACCTATTTAACCTACACTTCAGTGGCAATGACAAAACAGCACTTACCACTAGAAACACAGGACCTTTGACCAGTGCGGTGCTGAAACTCTTTATATGAGCTACTACCTGGTAACATCTGGGAGAGTGATTTCTTACTGCCGTTGACACTGTTCGCAGACCACCTGTTGTTTGAACGCTGTAAATGACCTTTGAATCAGTAAAACTGATAATCTTTGATGTATTTCAGAAACCCTCTAAAGCAATCACTATGACACATTTACGCCATGCTAACATTGACTTTGCTGTGGATTCTTGCCTCCACATCACACACCAAAAGTATTCCCACAACGTGCTGGGAAACACACACCATACATCATAATAACTGACAACCCACTACGGCCTCTCGTAAAAGTGGGTGTAAATACAGTCTATGTTTCTATGGGGATTCATGTATCATAGACTCACTGCTTAAATATTGATTGTTGTCTTGTCTGGGGTTCAGGGTTAAAGACCAGATGTAGTCTCGACCCTTCAATTATTCATTAACACCATGCACCGGGCCTACTACGTCCACACTCACTCACGTTTTCACAAATTAGTCCTTAAGGGTCTATTTCAATTTTTACTGCATCACAACAGCCCTGTAGTACACACGAGGAGAGGTCTGCAGTCAGAGCCAAGGAGAGAAAGTCATGTTTAAAACCTATTGTAAAATGTTCAAATAGAATAAAAAATATTATTCCTGACCTATAGACAAATGTGAATCAGAACTACCATCTATTTCTGTAGATAGCCCTTTGACAACACACTGTTAAATACAGAGGTAGCAAAAGTTAGAATGTATGGCTCAAATATGCACTCTTTTAGCCCTTTAACCAGCCTTAAAACTCCAATATTTGTTTTAGTCTCTATTAACACATCACAATTATCAAGACGAGATACCTGCACAAAACATGACTACACAGTTTTCTCAAAGATTTGTGGTAAAAAGGGCACTGAGTGAGTTTGTTTTAAAGTTAAATTACACAATTTGGGGAAAATGATCAATAATCATCATCTTATCGGCCATTCTTTGGTCCGTGTTCTAAACATATGCCATGAAAAAAACCCATATTGGTGGATCTCTATCCGGAACCACTGTCATTTGTACAAAAGCATCAAACAAAGCAATGCATTTTGTAAATCTGTATGTTTTTACTTATCCCCACTTTTGTACCCACACACATCTTTATGAAATACAGTTATGAACTCCTGCCTTACTGTCCAAACTCATGAAGTCGTCAAAGCCAAAAACATGTCTATAAACTATCACCACCTCAGGCTCGACACTGCAGAAACAGGTTACAGACAGTTGCAACAGATATTCAACAAATAACAACAAATATGTGGATTTGGGATTACAGAGAACCACTCTAGAATAAGTAATTGACCTTAATAATAAAGTACGAACAAAAAAATAATTAACGAACAAAAGTGCTGGTGTAACTTTTCTGGTGGAGGGTCTGTCAGATGCTTTTCTCTTTGCCTTGTCTATTGCTTTATGTGAAATGTTACACAGTTTGGTATTAAACCTTTCTATCTTCATGGAGACCAATCCAGACCAAGTTACAGGTCAGATCTGTGGAGTGGAAACAGTAAGAATGCCTGTTTTCTAGGTATTTTTGAGCTGTAAAACTATAAAATGTAATAACTGTAATGTAGGATCGTTTAATGTCATACAGTGGAACATTCTAAGAAGAGCAATGACGTATCCATAGAAACGAGCAGGTGACGGACTCCCAACCAAACTCTTACAAAGTGCACCTTTAAGAATGATTCAGGCTTAATAACTGAATGAAGTATTTGTTTGTGCTTTATTGTCTTAATAAAGCACAAACAAAGACGGTGTTTTTTTTGTTTTTTGTTTTTTATAGAATTCAGTTCAGCTGCATTTTGTACCATGCACTATTTTCTGAGTCTAGTGTTACCTCATATTACCCAGCTATTCATAAGCTTGCTTTGTTACTTTACTTCACTCACCAGCCCCACACCAACAAACACACAACTGCATATAGATAAGCGGTGCGAAGGTCAAGCGCACACTCTGTAAGACTAGGCCCAGTAATGATGTTAAAGTGAGTGAAGACAGTGGCGAGGAAGATGAGAGGAAGGGCTGCCCGAGCAAAAGAGTAAAAACTGTCCTTAGACCTTGTGTGTGGGAGAGATGAAGACGCGAAGCCGTGGAAGACCCAGGCGGAGGCAAGAGAGGCCGTTGACCCCTGGCTATGGCGCTTGTCGACTTGTGTAAGGGGAGGGCAGGGTGGGAAGTGGGGCAGGGGGCTGTTTGTTAGCAAAGATGTTTTTATCAAATGCAATGCCTCTGTATTCTCTGTGTGCATGTGTGTGTGTGTGTGCGTAATCTCCCCGGGCAAATCCCTCTTTAGCCAAAGCAGGGAAGAATAGACAAGAAAAGGAAAAGCCATCTTTATCCAAATCCAATTGCAGCTGGAAGGAAGAGTGAAGCGAGCGAGTGAGGTGATAGAGAGAGGAGACGTTGTAATTTGTCTGAGGGATTACAAGGAGCGCTGGCACTACATGACGGGTGACTGTGAGTGCGGGTGCCATGGCCCTAACCTGGTGCATGGAGAGGGCACATCAAGTTTAGTGCCCTTTTAATTCAGCTAAATATCAAACATATGACAAGCCACTTCCATCATTTCAGCATATTCAGAGGTTTTCATTCCTCCCTTTACCAAACTGGGTTAATATTATGGATATAATAAGGTCTGTTGTTAAATACCTACCTACGTTTACAAAATCTGGATTAGTGCCTAATCTTTGGCAGTTTACAATATATTCAGAAAGTCAGATATTACATGTATTATTATATATATGCACGTTTCAGTTTCATCTCTAGTGAAAACAGGGGTAATTCTATTGTTTTTTGTCTAACATGGCAAAAAGAAACAACTTAAACTTTCCTTTTTTATAGTATTAGAAGCCCCATCTTATGTATTATTGTGACACCAGTCAGACGGAATAGGGCATAATAAACATAAGTGGGAAAGGGCTGAAGGCCAGTGTTTGGGTGCACTGCTGTTACATGATGTGGCTGAACTCACAGCAGAACACATATGTCTGCCTGAAGCAGGTTAAGAGTTAAGGACACCAGAGTCAGACATGTCAGAGCTAAACAACATCAATGTCTCACTGGGTCTTAGTGAGTGACACTGATACGAGCCAGGCCAACCCTCACACACACGCGCACACACACACACACACACGCACACACACACACGCACACACACAGGTGCCCATCAGCCCAATGACCAAGCAGCTGCTTCGGTGACAAATGCCATACACTACACTTCAGACATACAGCCATGTTTCCCTTTGAAACGCATGGAGCACTGTGATATCCAGTCACCAGGGCTAAAGCTGACATACTCAAGGAGCTGTATATTATGTCAGCTCACATTTAGCATAGCTACCCTTTTGCACATGGCCACAGTGGATGGGATTCTACAAAGATGAAGCCTCAGAGACACATACAATTTATAGTTTTTTCCCAGTGTGCCACAAAGCAGGAAAATGTTCTCATAATCAGTACCAATGTTTTACTAAGAAAAACTTTACTATATTGAGTGTGTTAATATTCTGAATCTCAAAGGAACTTCCAGGTTAAAGGCAAGGTATACAGATTTGTAACACAATTTATAACCTTTATACTTGAAAACAGAACAAAAACAAAAATGTATTATTAAGTATTAGCATCAGGGTTGGCATAGACATCCAGGAGACTAACCACTCACTCATAATGACTGAGTTTATCATTCATTACTGGAAACAAAATGTGAAAAACACAAATGATAGAAAACGCAAGGCCCACAGCTATGTTTCTATAGAGTCTTAATCTTTAATGAGGGGATGCACAATATTAACACAGTTGATCAATTACAGATTAGATCGATGATTAGATGACAGCGTAAGCATCCATTATCCTAGTGGACTGTAAACCTTATATATCTTTTGGTCAATCAGTGTTTCTTTAGACAAAAAGAATCAGGTCACTAAGTTTATGTCCTTTTCTACTTAAATCCTTTTTTCATCTTCAATCATCCAGATTAAGCCAAAACTGCTGATATTTTTATGCAGTGCCTCAAAATGCAATACAATAAGTACGTTTCAAGTGACAATACAGTAGGTAACAAGAAACTCATGAATGAACAATGTAGCTCGAAGTTAGAGCAACATTCATATAGTTGCCATGGTGAGCTGCAACTGTCACTCGCTTTTGTCCTTGCACACCGCACATTTCAGATTAGGCACAACATATAGCTTAAATAATGCACATTGTTCTGGATTTGTGCGCAG